>JASAMZ010002180.1:0-29792 GCA_030248115.1 Linhomoeus sp. GSCO2_2 | reverse complement strand
CCACTAATGATCTTGACATTTACTGGGTGTCTCAGAGCTGTATTGCTTGGCAAATTCACACAGATCCAAAAGGGTTTCCTGATCCGAATATTATGACAATTGACTTCACCAACATCATGCAGGGATGAACAAAATATGATGACAGCTCAACTGTGCATCCAGAATAGCGCAGTTATTGCTTGGTAGTCATTTCCGCATGCATACATGCCTTACATCACAGTAATAACAGCACAGTTTTTACACCCACTAATGATCTTGACATTTACTGGGTGTCTCAGAGGCTTGTATTGTCCCTGGCAAATTCACACAGATCCAAATGGGTTTCTTGATACGAATATATGACAATTGACTTCACCAACACCATGCAGCAATGAACAAAATATGATGACCGCTCAACTATGCATCCAGAAAAGCACAGTCATTGTTTTGGTAGCCATTTCTGCATACATACATGCACTTCTATCACAGTAGTATATTCACAGTTTCTATAGCCACTAATGATCTTGACATTTACTGGGTGTCTCAGAGCTGTATTGTACCTGGCAAATTCACACAGATCCAAATGGGTTTCTTGATCCAAATATATGACAATTGACATCATCAACATCATGCAGGGATGAACAAAATATGATGACAGTTCAACTGTGCATCCAGAAAAGTGCAGTCATTGTTTTGGTAGCCATTTCTGCATACATACATGCACTTCTATCACAGTAATAACAGCACAGTTTTTACACCCACAAATGATCTTGACATTTACTGGGTGTCTCAGAGCTGTATTGTACCTGGCAAATTCACACAGATCCAAATGGGTTTCTTGATCCAAATATATGACAATTGACATCATCAACATCATGCAGGGATGAACAAAATATGATGACAGTTCAACTGTGCATCCAGAAAAGTGCAGTCATTGTTTTGGTAGCCATTTCTGCATACATACATGCACTTCTATCACAGTAGTAAATTCACTGTTTCTATAGCCACTAATGATCCCAACATGTATGCATGCGTCCCAGCATGTGGGTACTGTCAAGCGCCTTTCCCGCTATGTTGACTCTGGGGCATCGGTGTCCCAACCGGAGGTCTTGGGTTGGTGGTGCCTGTCTCATGGGGCTGGTCTTGGGGAATGAGTGTCCCATTGGGTGGGCAGCTATCCCATCAGTCCAGCCATCCCATCAGTCCAGCAAATTGGGGCCCAGTGTCCCATCGGTCTGTGATTGGTGGGCTGGACAGGAGGCGGGACCCATGCCAAAACCAACCACGGCTTTCCCGCGGCGGGTGTTGGCAGCCATTTTTTGAGACCACCAGCTGCGGCTGGTAAGATCGTTGTATATGCGCGCGGCTATTCCGATACAGATCGTAGCCGAATAGTCCAAATGGATAGATATCGCTACAGTGTCCAAACGCAGTTGGCTGTTAGAATGGATACGATGTCCGAATGCAGTTCGCGTGATGCGAGAATGACGTGCGTGCTTATCCGCTGCATCGGGCCAATACACCAGGTATCTGTGAATACGATTTTCGATATCGACATGCAAACACTGCGGCAGCAATCTATGCGATGAAGACAACAGACAATCTGCGACTCAACATCGATGCGCGAAGACTAAGGTTTCTCGTTGTGACCAGTGGGTTGTACACAGAATAATGACAATTAATCAATCGATTGACAATGGATGTGCACATCATTACGAATAGAATTGTTGGTTTTTCACGTAATTTGGGGTGTGACAATTCCACATCGAGCATTTGAGTTTGCCCACCCAGACCTAGGGTGACAGACGTCTGTCAGGGGGGGGGGGGGGTGACAGACGTCTGCCATCTCCATTGGGCTACATTCCATGATATTCAGATCTCAGGAATTCTTCTGCAACGGGAAGGAACGGCTAGTTATACTTATGTACTTTGGTGCTGTACTGTCAGTTAGTGGCAGTCGACAATAACACACGGTGTCACCTCAAATATCTCCCGCATCTCCCTCTCGTCCAGTTCCTTTGAGGCCCTTACCATCATCACCTCGAGAAAGTTGGAGAAGTCCACGTCGCCCGTGTCCTCGCCACCCACTAGGGAAATGCTGCCCTGGAATAGCGATCAGACAGTAAGTATTATCAATAGCAGAAACGATGTCTGTGTTGAAATTCACGGCGTCAAAGCTTGCTGCCTGCTGGAGGGATTGAACCCGGCTTGAACAGACCCCTTGTTTCGTAGACTGACGTCTTATCCACTGGGCTGCGGTTGCTCGACTCTTACAATGTGGAAACGCTAGTTACCAACACATTCCACAGATTTCACTCTGCTTGACAGACAAGTATCGAGAGCTACTGCATAGAGTAGACGCCAATTCAAATTGTAATCCAATCAAAAGCAGGCCAACCAGAAGCTCCTTGAATGGGACGCTGATCTGCAGCTTCTGCATGACCCTCTGCAGGTCTCGAGCTGCCACTTTGCCCGTGTTGCCATCGTCGAAGATGGAGAAGGCGTCTCGCAACTCCTCTTCTTCTTTGGAGGTCAGCATTCTTGCCACAACAGTCTTGTTGTGGTTCAGTGGAGGTGGTCTGTGAGAAGTTTCTTGCTTGAGTTCACCTGGGACGCATAGCAGGTCTTTCATGGTTTGTCACGGATTAATATGAAACAGGGATGACGATAGAAACCGAAATTAGTTTCAGTTTCAGTTTCAATTAATATACTGGAACTGATACTGTGTTGAAACTAGAGTGACCTGCCCTATGGGTAAACTGAAACTAAAACTGAAACTCCACAAAAAGTTTCAGTTGCAGTGCGACACTGAGCTGAAACTACATAGCTTCCGCACGCACCAATGGAACTAGTTTCACTTAGAATTCCAGTATTTGATGAGTATTTTTGGGACATCATAGGTTAATTTGGCGTTTTCCTTGTTGCTGACCACGAAATGGCTTGATACATACCTACCTTTTGTAATCAACAACTCCAACGCGTGCACTCAAGATTGCACATTATGGTACACTCTACATCCGCTGGCATCATTGGTACTGCAACCCAGTTTCATAAACAAAACTGAAACTCAAAAGAATTCCTTACTGAAGCTGAAACTGAAACTAAATGAGTTTCTATGGTCGTCCTTGCTACGAATGCATTCGATAGTGGTTGCTTGGCCGCCCGCTGAGGTGCACTATAGACGTCTGCGAACGCCTATCACTTTATTCCGGAGCTGTCAAAGACGAGCGCGCCAAAGCAACTGTCGTCTGACATCAAAACGCTTTCTCTGGTTCCTATGACGTTGCTACTGGGAGATTGACAGGTGCCACGAATTTGAAGAATCACATATGACTAACAGGGAGAGACAGACTGAGTTGGGTGCAAAGGTTCACGTTGTGGTATTAAAATAATTTTGAAATGTGCGAGTGATGCGCCAGATACCAATTTGTATTCGGTATACGGCACGTGTAAGTATGCGCCCTATGTACTCGAACCACGCTATACGTTTAAACATTCCAATGATGATTCAGGGGCCATATTCTGATCATAAAAGCGCATCCAAGCACCGAAAGTAGGGTAATGCACTGCACAAACATGTGGCAGAACCGCGCCTCATTAAAGAGCGCTAGAGGGTCAACCTAATTGGCTGGTTCCTTCCTCTGTGTGTGCTCTCCCACGCGTAGTACACACAAGCACTGTGCAACTACACACTACCTACCTAAATTGCGCATGTACATATAACGCCGTATTCCACGACGACTGGAGACACACTGTTCTCTCTACCTGACTTCATACTACTTCCTGGTAGACGCAACGAATCGTCAGTGTAGTGAATAGGGGGAACAGCGACTTACACGGGGCTATATCACGCGCATTGCACAATGCAGCCAGCCAAACCGCCCTCTCCCTTCCTGCAACAAAGCATGTGCATCACTTTCTACACCGAGCGCGCGCAATAGTGGGGAGAATCAGATTTCACACTTAGACGCGCGGTAGTGCAACGAATAACATGGGCACTATACAAACCGGCTAACTTTCGGCCATGCGACTGTTAGCACAACGCATTGGCACGAACAACAAGGGTAGCCAATAGAAACTTAAACAAGTCTCAGTTTCAGTTGCAATCAGTTAATTGAAACAGGAACTGAATCGTCGAAACTGTGCACAATTAGTGTGTCGTTGTGTATGTACACAGTTGGCTCGCATTACTGTGTTCCTGCATTTTCTCAGGCGATTGAGGGAGTCCTCTGTTCTGCGTTTCCTGTGATGTCCTTCAGTACGGGTAGTTTAGTTGAGAAACGCAGCGAATTTCAAATTAGTTCGCTTCGACGCGCATGTACATAGATGTACCGATCCATAACTCCGTGACCGCTTTAAACTAATGCATCCATATTACTAAGCGGCAAGAGTCTGTCCGTGTGTTTGTTTGTTTGTTTGTTTGTTTGTTTGTCTGTCAGCGCTCTACCGCTCGCTACAGTTGACGGATCGCGATGATCTATGGCTTAAACTGACCGTCAGAACACGTAGTTTTGCATCTTTGCATTTAGAACTTTGACCAAAGTCTAAATTCCATGAAATTTCAACAATTTCGACTGTGAGGTGCACAATTCTGCTAAACCATGCTGATTCAAATGGCGGCCACAGCGGCAATGACGCGCGAACTGTACGCCAACACGCGAAACACCAACTTCAAATCGTAGTGCGGGACATTTACAGTGTCACCACTCACTAAAGAGTTGTCGTTGTGAGACTCCAAAGTGTATTCGCAGGCACTCCATGCTCTGGCAGGGGCACAACATCAAACTATTCTGGATCTATTTCAAATGTCATTAGATCTATCTGAAATCTCCTACGGACTAAACCCAAATGTCTACGGGCTAAACCCAAGTATCTATTGTGTGTTTACATGCACAGGAGCTGGTGCGAGTGTAAATGTAGCCACTGGCAGGGGCTCAGTGTCAAATGTCTTGAGATATGTCTGAAATGTCCTATTGGCTAAACACAAATGTCTATGGGCTAAACACAAGAGTCTGCTGTGTATTTGCAGGCACACGAGCTGGCGCGATCCTAAACGTTGGCACTGACAGGGGCACAGGTTCGAATGGCTTGAGATTACTAAGCGGCAAGAGTCTGTCCGTGTGTTTGTTTGTTTGTTTGTTTGTTTGTTTGTCTGTCAGCGCTCTACCGCTCGCTACAGTTGACGGATCGCGATGATCTATGGCTTAAACTGACCGTCAGAACACGTAGTTTTGCATCTTTGCATTTAGAACTTTGACCAAAGTCTAAATTCCATGAAATTTCAACAATTTCGACTGTGAGGTGCACAATTCTGCTAAACCATGCTGATTCAAATGGCGGCCACAGCGGCAATGACGCGCGAACTGTACGCCAACACGCGAAACACCAACTTCAAATCGTAGTGCGGGACATTTACAGTGTCACCACTCACTAAAGAGTTGTCGTTGTGAGACTCCAAAGTGTATTCGCAGGCACTCCATGCTCTGGCAGGGGCACAACATCAAACTATTCTGGATCTATTTCAAATGTCATTAGATCTATCTGAAATCTCCTACGGACTAAACCCAAATGTCTACGGGCTAAACCCAAGTATCTATTGTGTGTTTACATGCACAGGAGCTGGTGCGAGTGTAAATGTAGCCACTGGCAGGGGCTCAGTGTCAAATGTCTTGAGATATGTCTGAAATGTCCTATTGGCTAAACACAAATGTCTATGGGCTAAACACAAGAGTCTGCTGTGTATTTGCAGGCACACGAGCTGGCGCGATCCTAAACGTTGGCACTGACAGGGGCACAGGTTCGAATGGCTTGAGATCTATCTAAAATATCCTATGGGCTAAAGCCAATTGTCTACGGGCTAAACCCAAGCATCTATTGTGTATTTACAGGCACAGGAGATGGAGAGATCTTAATCATAGGCACTGACAATGGCACAGGGTCTAACGACTTGAGATCTAACTGTACTGTCCTGCAGTGCACTGAATTCGATGATTGCGTTAGCTCCGTCATGCTCTGCAGATTACCCATATGCTATTGACCATAGAGATTCTCCTACGGGCTAAAGGCTCTAGTCCTCTATACTAAGCGGCTAACGGTGTCTGTGGAGATGTGGTACCGTACGCTTTATCCAAATACTGGCCGCTCTACGAGATTGACGCGTTAGATAGAAGCGACGCTCTATACGCGCAGTACATTGTAGCTATCGTCCTGTTACTAAAAGACGCTCGGCTTGCGCGACGCACTGTGGCTCTGTTACTAAAAGACGAACCACTAGCGAATTAAGCCATCGGACGAGAGCGCAACCATCACGGATTGAATGACCGATTTCTTATGACAGAAGAGATTGATCCTGGAGATTTATAGCTCAAGAGCAGCCATTGACTCGTCTGACTTCAGAACAGTGGTGGCCGACGATCCGTTACACTCAATCCATTTGAGAACTTGAGAATCAAACAATGTGTAGCACAGAAGAGTTGTTTGTCATCAACCACAGATGATCGATCGCTCTTCGTACTGCACAACAGTGGCAGCTGATGATAGATCTTGCGCTATAGGCTTGAGACCATCAGAAGTCATAAACACTAAAGAAATACCTACAGGTTTTGATGGTTGGCTGCAACTGGTTGTAGAATGGTGAGATTAGGCTCTACAGCACAACAACAGTGAACCTATTCAGTGCCTGGTGGCTGGCGACCAATTTCAGCTGAGTCAGGCGATCATCAACAGTCGTGGCCTACCGTATCACCTACGGGCTAAAGGCACTAGTCCTATATACTAAGCGGCAAAGGTGTGTCCGTGTGTCTGTCTGTGTGTTAACGCCATAACTCTAGCCACAGTTGACGGATCGCGATGATCTATAGCTTAAACTGACCGTCATGACATGTAGTTTTGCACCTCCTATTTTAGAATTTTGACTGATGTCTAAATTCCACAATATTTCGCAAATATCAGCTGCGCCAGTACATTCTGAGCACAGAAGGCACCACAAGCTGTGATTGACGTTTGAGTTCGCGCCAAAAGCGCTATGCAGTGTCAACACTCATGACAGAGTTGTCGCTGTGAGACTCCAAAGTATATTCGCAGGCACTGCATGCACTGGCAGGGGCTCAGCATCAAACAACTTTGGATCATTGTCAAATGTCTTTAGATCTGTCTCAAACCTCCTACGGGCTAAACCCAAATGTCTACGGGCTAAACCTAAGTGCCTATTGGGTATTTACAGGCACGGGAGCTGGCACAAGCCTAAATGTAGGCACTGACAGGGGCACAGTGTCAAGTGGCTTGAGATCTATCTGAAATTTCCTATTGGCTAAACCCAAATGTCTACAGGCTAAACCCAAGAGTCTATTGTGTATTTGCACAGGAGCTGATGCGATCCTAAATGTAGGCCCTGGCAGGGGCACAGGGGTGGATGGCTTGAGACCTATCTGAAATGTCCTAAGGGCTACACCCAAGTGACTACTGGCTAAACTCAAGTGTCTATTGTGTATTTACAGGCATGGGAGCTGGTGCGATCCTAAATGCAGGCACTGGCAGGGGTGCAGTGAAAAATGACTTGAGATGCCACCCATGTGCTATTGACCATAGAGATTCTCCTACGGGCTAAAGGCTCTAGTCCTATATACTAAGCGCCATAGAGTTTGTTTGTTTGTTTGTGTGTTTGTTTGTCCGGCCATTTTCTCTTGCCACAGTTGACGAATCCTGGAGATCTTTGGCTTAAACTGACCATCGTGGACTGGAAAGAATCCCCTCCTATATCAAAACTTTCGCAAATTGCAAAATTCCTAATTTTCAAAATTTGTCTATTCAGAAAGTACTGTACCTAAGCACATTGTGTGCGTAACTACAGTATGCTATACATTATAGTGGCGGGCTGACAAATGACGCTCTTATAAGCGTCCAGGCAATAAGGTAAACGAAAGAAAAATAGCTCAGCGGTTAAGGCGTCGGGCTATGAATCTGGAGGTCCGTGGATCAATCCCCGACCAGGCGCATTGCTTTTGCCGATGTTTTTTTGCTTTGAAAACTTTTGTTTCGCCATTCCGTCAGTCGTATTGACCCCCAAAAGGGTTGAATCATTCAATCACGGTTGATAACGTCATCGGCAAGCGATCAACCGCCCAGAACAGTGCACCGCAGACTTCGCTTGGTCATCAGCTGCGAACAAACAATCGATTGGTCATCAGACTTGCGAGCAGTGGTGGTGAGCGATCTGTTTCATTCAAATGTGCTTGAGAACGTCGACAAGTGGTCAACCGCACAGAGCAGTTGCCATTAGCCGCGAACGAACAATCGAATGGTCATCAGACTTGCGAGCAGTGGTGGTGAGCGATTGGTCTCATTCAAATATGCTTGAGAACGTCAGCAAGCGGCCAACCGCACAGAAAGTTGCCATCAGCCGCGAACGAACGATCACTGCATCTTCTGACCAGTGGGTGGCCATGGAGAGTTTCAAGCTTTGAACAGTGTTCTAAGTAGTGGCTGATGGCTATAGCCCATGGATCATTGCATGTCTGACCAGTGGCTGTGGGGCATGAATCGTTGCATGTAGGTACCTGTTGGGCAATGGACCATTGCATGTTGCAATAAGCTACAGCAAGCAGTTTGTTATGGACTATAGAGTATCACCTATGGGCTAAAGGCACTAGTCTACATTACTATGCCAGCTAGGTGTTTTGTCCGTCCGAGTACGCTTGCCTCCCTAGCACTTCGCCACGCGACGCTTCAGAATGCGCTTGCCTCGCTAGCACTTCGCCACGCGACGCTTCAGCACGCACGCGCTAGGAAGCCAGCAGGACGCCAGCGGCGTCCCGCAGAGAAGCTCGCTCGCTTCGATCGATCGACCGCAGAGAATCAATCGCTGCACAGCCAGCGTCGCCTGTTGGTGCCTGAACAGTACGGCAATGCACGGTATCAGAGCCTTGCAAAAGCGAACAGTGCGGCAGTGCGCCGTACAGCAGAGAACTTTACAATGTGCAATTGCAACAGAGCCGAACAGTACGACAATGCTCGCGCAGGCAATTCTAGCCGCTTCAGCGACTGCTTCGCTTGCAACAGGACAGATCTTGCAACAGGACAATCGGCCCGCTCTCTAGCATTTGTTTTGCGCGCCGATTTGTACGGCGCGTTCGCGAGGCAGTCAGCGCCATTAGCTTGCAACAGGACAGACTTCCTGCAACAGGACGCTGCAACAGTACAGACGTTACAACAGGATCGTCGCGCGAGGCGACCCGCGCCGTTGGCTCGCAACAGGACAGACCTTTGCAACAGGACAGATTTTGCAACAGGACAAATCTTGCAACAGGACAGATCTTGCAACCGGAAAATCTGCCCGCTTTCTACCATTTGTTTTGCGCGGCGCTTTGTACGGCGCGTTCGCGAGACAGTCAGCGCTGTTGGCTTGCAACAGGACAGACTTTCGGCAACAGGACAAATGTTGCAACTGGACAAATCTTGCAACAGGACAGACCCTGCAACAGGACAGATCTTGCAACAGGACAGATCTTACAACAGGACACATTTTGCTACAGGACAAATTTTGCAACAGGACAAATCTTGCAACAGGATGGTCGCGCGAGGCGACCAGCGCCATTGGCTCGCAACAGGACAGACCTTCTGCAACAGGACAGATTTTGCAACAGTACACATCTTGCAACAGGACAGATCGTGCAACAGGACAGACCTTGCAACAGGACAGATTTTGCAACAGGACAAATCTTGCAACAGGACAGATTTTGCAACAGGACAAATCTTGCAACAGGACAAATCTTGCAACAGGACAGATTTTGCAACACGACAAATCTTGCAACAGGACAAATCTTGCAACAGGACAGATTTTGCAACATGACAGACCTTGCAAGAGGACAGATTTTGCTCAGGACAAATCTTGCAACAGGACAGATCTTGCAGCAGGACAGATCTTGCAACAGGACAGACCCTGCAACAGGACAGATCTTGCAACAGGACAGATCTTACAACAGGACAAATCTTGCAACAGGACAGATCTTGCAACAGGACAGACGTGGCAACAGGATGGTCGCGCGAGGCGACCAGCGCCATTGGCTCGCAACAGGACAGACCTTCTGCAACATGACAGATTTTGCAACAGGCACATCTTGCAACAGGACAGATCGTGCAACAGGACAGACCTTGCAACAGGACCGATTTTGCAACAGGACAAATCTTGCAACAGGACAGACCCTGCAACAGGACAGATCTTTCAACAGGACAGATTTTTCAACAGGACAGACCTTGCAACAGGAGAGACCTTGCAACAGGACAGACCTTGCAACAGAACAGGCAGGACATACATACCCTACAATTGGACAGACTTATCAACAGGACAAATCTTACAACAGGTCAGACCTTGACAATGAACAGGACCGACGTTGCGGCGCGCGTGCGAGGCGACCAGCACCGTTGGCTCACAACAGGACCGACCTTGCAACGGACAGACCTTGAACAGGACAGATCATGCAACAGGACATTACGGCCATAGACGGCTACATTTCATGCTATTCAGATCTCAGGAATTCTTCTGCAACAGGAAAGAACGGCTAGTACTTGTTATGTCGGATGACTATCGAGTGGGAAGGCGCTTGCAGTTTCCCATAACTGGCAACAGCACTAGATAAGCAAGCAGTGAGTGCAGCGTGCCCCGCCTACATGTTTACTGTTTTGTTTTGGGCGGGGCGTGTTTTGCCAACCGGTACGAGTACCCATTTTGGCTTGCCAGAGTTCGGTTCGCTCTGATGCGCAAAGTACCGTAATTTCGCCTGATTTTCGTTGAGAACGAGATAATGTAAAATGCGGCAAAGGAAGCGAAAACATTTCCTGCCGCGGCCGACGACCACCCATTAGCTGGCGAGGTGACTAAGTTGGTCAGATAAAGGTACGTACCAAGTACAATGCCTGCCTAGTTGTGGCCTTGACGTGAACACGAGCCGTTTTCGAAGCTGCGAAGTTCCTTCTAGAAGGTTCATCCGATGTTTGGTCGTCCAAATCGTCACGAATGCGTCCGTGTGCATTGCAGTCGCACGCAGCATAACATGTGCATTCTCACCGTAGGTAATGTAGGTAGCAAATTAGGTACATTGTTCTTTGGCGGTTCGCTGTTGCAGCGAAATAACGACTAGGCACATACAATCTAACAATAACAATATGATTGTTAAGGGTTCGTTAGGGCAAGTCGTGACCCGAGGGGCCTTGTTGTTCCAATTGTGCCGAAGCATGTTTTTGTTGTCTTGTCATCAGGGCTATTTTATAAAAAGTGCTGATTTCATTAGGTACCTACAGTATTCACCGCAGGTCGTCTCAGCGGATGGGGGGGGGGGGGGGTTGTGATGAGGTGAGGCAAGTATAGGTACATATACGTGACTTGTGAAAGCGATCTCCGTGTTAGAAATTAGGTCTTGTATGCTATTCACATTGCTGCTCTATCCAGTCACGCCCTTCTTCCAGCCGGCAAGCGATGGCACATCCTGCACTACTTCTGCTTCTCCTGACAACCACTTTTCATTCTCTACGGGTCGCCTCCGCAGAAGCGACGACGCTGAAAATCGCTGCTCTGCAGAGGGTGGAGCGGGGCAACTACAGCCTCTCTCTGCGAGGGCTGGAGAGCGCGCTAGAAGCTGCGAAGCGGCAGCTCCTTGCCTTGGGCTTGCTGGACGAGAAGAGGGTCCGTCTGGAGTTCCTGCCCTTCGTGAACACGGCCAGCGGCAGCTGCCAAGAATACACGGTGCTGGACGATGCGGTCGGCTTCCATCGAGAGACGGGAGTGGACGCGCTGATCGGGCCGAGATGCAGCAGCAGTGAGTAGGAGGGTGGGGGGAGCAGCACTATCAGCATTATTGCCGGCTTGTGGGTTTGCGTGGTTACCTCCAGTAGGGAAAGAAAGGACAATTGCAATAAGAAATGAACGCCTCGAATGTCATCCTTCTTGGGCGACAACACGTTTGTTTGGTATTTGCCCTGAGGGCATGTCTTGTTCGAGTCGAACAGCCAACATATGGCAAACAGCCTGCAAACTCTACACAGAGCAAACAAACCCAGCAAGGCAAATCAGCAAAGCAAACCTGAACCCGGCAAGCTGTTGTACACCACCATCTTTCAGCAATGGCGGTCGTCGGAGCGATGGCAAAGAGGTGGAATATGCCAGTGTTCGGCTACGTCTCCGCTTCATCTTCTTTGGCCAACCCGAAGAAATACCCCACCGTGTCGATCTTGAGCGTCTCCGCCACTAAGCCCACGATCGACGCTCTGATGGCCTTTCTCGTCCACTACAACTGGCGCACGGTGCGGCCGCCGTCTTTCGAAATTGCATACCGGAATCGTAGATTACAGTGTCTAACGAATCTGTACTATTGTTCGGAACATGCGTTGCGGTTGCTGCAGGTCGGAATAGTCAGCAGCAAGGGCATAGCCGGCGATCTGATCGTGGCGGCGGTGGCAGCGGCCTTCGGGAGGACAGGCCACGGCACGATCGCCCATCGAGTGGTCGCGAGCAAAGCGACACCAGAAAGACTGCTTGAAACACAGCTGGCCGAGTTCAAGCGCCATTGCAGAGGTTGGTTGGTTTGTGTCACTGGCTGTCCACTGTTGTTTGATTCACCCCAGTTCTCCTTCCTCGTTCAGTCATATTGTGCGCCACCACGTCCTACAGTGAGGACATGAAGTGGCAAAAGGCGTTCCGAAAGCTCCAAATGACCGCGCCAGACTTCGTTTTTCTTTGGGTTCAACTCATCCCATCGGAACTACCTTGGCACGCCGCCAACACTGACAAGGCAAAACAGCAGACGTTCGCGCCGTTCAGCAACACCTTCATGGTTGGTTGATGACAGAGCCTGCAAGTTGGCAGTTCAGCCTGCCGGAGCATTACAGATAGAAGAATAGTACGAAAACCGCGGGAGGTTTGTTACAATGCATTTGCCACTAGTGTATGATGTCCTGCAACGCAGCAAAAAAGTAACACTTCTTATGTGTTCAGCTGAACATCAAGGGGTTCGACAAGGAGAGCCAGGACGCGTTTGACGAACTCATCCAATTTCCCAGCGGAGCTGTGGTAAGTAAGGAACTTTTGACAATGTTGCCGTCCATACAGCTATGTACGTATGACAGTCGTTTATGGTTCGATTCTCCATAACGCAGTGTCTGAAAATAAACTGGCCATTGTTGCAGAGCTATCTGAGACTGGCGACCATCTACGAATGCGCCATGGCCTACGGTGCGGCGGTGAATGAAATTCTGGCGGCGGATCCACAGGCCGACCGCGACACCTTGCGTGACGGCCGCCTGCTCAAGAGGCATTTGGCCAAGCTGAGATTCATCGGTTCGCGACCAATCTCTTTGTTTAATTCAGCGCGACAAGTATGTTAATCGATGTCAGGTTCCGATGGAGAAACAGTATCCCTGGACGAAAACGGCAATCGCGAGGGCAACTTCTCGGTTCTGTTTTTCGGAAGTGACGCCAACGCCAAGGACAGTCAACTGGTCATCGGCTACGCTTCCAAGCGGAAGAACGACGCCGCCTATGTTAGTGGCAAGACGCGGTTTGGTCACTCTTATCGACGAGGTTGAAGCACAAGCTTGCACAAACCTGTAGGCAAACACTAAATTGTTCGTTCAGTCGTTCGACCTCGTCAAGCGCGCTTTCTGGCCCTTCAACGATGGCGTTCTGCCAGCCGACAAGCCCCCCTGTGGCTACGAAGGGGAGACCTGTGCCCGACAGCGCGCTCTGACGATCACCGTCGTCTCCGCTGTCGGGGCCTTTCTACTGTCGGCTGTGGCCCTACTGTTGTCATGGCGAACCTACAAGTCACGTCAGCTGCGTAGAATGGACTGGCGGGTGGACGACGCCAGGATCTCGACGAGGACTGCTGCATCCTTGGACGACCGGATGAGACCCAGGGTGAGTGAGGCTCAATTGGTAGTTTACCGTTGAGCATGCTCCGTCCCTGCGCAGACACGCGAGACGGTCTTGGTCGAGACTCGATTGGCTCACGAATTCGTCGACGCCTGTCCCGTCCATGTGGATGCCTACAAGAGGGTCGCCAGCAGCGTTGACTTCAGCACCTCAGACCTGCTGCTGTTGAACGAGGTTTTCGAACTGGAAAGCAGTTGCCGATAACAACACACTTCGATACACTTCAGCTCAAGAAGCTCAAGCACGAAACGCTGAATCCGTTCATCGGGATCAACTTTGATGGCGCTGGTGAAACGTTCCGAGTGTTTTGGAAGTTCGCCTCTCGTGGGACGCTTCACGTGGGGAATCTTGAGTTCGCTTCCTTTGTTGGGGTTCTGTTGAGACTGGGGTCCTTTCAGGACGTTCTCTTCAGTGGAGACACACGACTGAACGAGACCTTTCAGGCCTCCTTTGCGCGCGACGTTGTCGCGGTGGGTTATCCGCTGCTCTGGGCATAGTTACGAACCATACGCCACATTCGGACAAAAGACACAGGACTGGCTCACGCACTACACGCCGGCATACGGTAGCGCAATAGTTCAAATTCAATGGGTTTCAAGGGCCTGGAATTCCTCCATCATGGCAACCGGGTCTGCTACCATGGCAGTCTCAGTTCTCTGAACTGCGTGGTGGAAACCCATTGGATCGTCCGCCTGACCGGATTCGGTCTTGGTGACTTGATCGGCCAACTGAAGTTCTCGGGACAGGTTCAAGACTCTCCCATTCGAGAGGAAGCTGAAGACCGGAAGGAGAGAAGGGAGCAGCGTGAGTGTAAACAAAGAGATTCAGTAGGGTGAGCCCAGTAGCAATATTCATACTTCAACAATGAACTCTAGACCTGCTTCAAACTGCCCCGGAGCTTCTCCGGGCGATGTTTGCCACAAGGCAAGACGAAGAGTCCATGGAGGCGAGAGAGGAATGGCTCGTGAGTGTTTCACTGCCCGAATTGCTCCACAGCTACGTATGGCACAATGCTATTTTCAGAGCCTCAGCCGCGAGGAGTATCGGGCGGCAGATCTCTATTCTCTCGGTTATATTCTGTACCAAATCGCGTATCTGAAGAAACCCTTTGAGGGGGGCCAAAATTTCATAGGTGGCCAATCTGTTACAGTATTCATCAGTTGACTTGACACAAGGCAGTCACAACTTGGTGCACCCATTCACAGAGACAGTTGCGGGGCTGTGCGCGGCCACCAAGCGACCGGAGATTCCAAAAGAGACGACGCAGTCTGCCGACTTAGCCCGCCTGATGAAGCAACTCTGGAAGAACGATCCCAAAGGCCGTCCCGACCTGGGCATCGTCAGAGGCGTTCTCAAGAACACCCTGGAGAAGAGGTTGTTTCCAACAGTACGCCAGACGACACAATTGAGCACTCCAACAGTACTCCATTCAGCGCGGGCGGCAAGGCGACCAACGTGATGGACCATCTGATGAAGATGATGGACGACCATGCGAGAACGCTGGAGCACAAGGTCGCCGAGCGGAACGAGAAACTGCAGGCCGCCAGGCGACAGACGGAGCACCTGCTCTCGCAGCTGCTGCCGAAGTGCGCTTCTAATTGACTAACTTCGACCTCCATCCGATTCTCCATCCAGAATACCGCATGTACCACGAACACCATTGTTGATGTGGCACAGGTCGATTCTGGCTGAGCTGCAAGCCGGCCGCCCTGTGCCCCACCCCACCTGGTACACTCAGGCGACGGTGCTGTGCAGCGACTTCGTCCACTTCACGGCGCTGTGCTCGCGCAGCACGCCGCTGCAGATCGTCCAGCTGCTGAACGAGGTCTACACCAAGTTCGACACGCTCATGTCCTCCCTTGACGTGTACAAGGTAGAGCTGGAGTGAGGATACAAGAGACTTGCAGGTAGCAACTCGTAAATGTGCACTTTTGTGAAGGTGGAGACGATAGGCGACGCACTGCTGGTCGTCTCCGGGCTGCCAATGCGCAACGGGACGCGCCACGCCAAAGAGATCGCCAATCTCGCTCTGGGAATGCTCCAGGTGATCAGCAGGCCAGGCGTCATCCACCCCCCCCCACCCCTTCCCTCTCCACCAGCAAGGGAACCTGTGAAGTAAATTCTCGCACCAGTGTGCTGCGTGAAGCCAAATGGCCTGCAAGAACTCTTGTTTCAGGCAGCCGATTCAGAGCAAAATCCTACTTGTAGAAGTTATCCATTCTTCAATTTCAGTCGGTCAAGAACTTCTCAATTCCCCACCTTCCCGACGAGCGCCTCAACGTGCGCATCGGCTGCCACAGCGGCCCCATAGCGGCCGGCGTCGTTGGTCTCACGACACCGAGATTTTGCATCTTCGGGGATACTGTGAGTCTGAAATTTGAATGGACTTCTGTACGAGATTCAATTTCGGATTGTGTGCATTGTACTGTATGTAGGTGACCAACGCCCATTGGCTAGAACAAACTGGTCAGCCAATGGCCATCCAAGTCAGCGGTCACACGTGGGAAATCCTCTTGGAATGGCCGGAGTATCAGCTGGTGGAGAGGAATGAATGCATTCTATCTCTTGAGGTGATACCAAGATCCATCCACACTTCAACCTCAAGATCAGGCTTATCAGCTTATCAACCCCCCCCCCCCCCCGGTCAATGAGTGCACCCGCCTTTCTCTAACTCATCCGCTTGCCCATTTGCTAGTCGAAAGGCAGAACCCCCCCCCCCCCCCCCTCAATCTCTACAAGTGATACGTGACACTCCTTGAGTGTCAGATAGGCACTCCGCGTGATTGTTTTAGCAGACAGGGGCAGAGAAACTCCAACAAGTGTTGCATTCAAATCGCCAAACAAACGACGGATTCGCGTTCTGCGGCGTCAGAAAACCCAGACACAACTGTCAACGCAATTTTGAAATTTCGACCCCGGGACTCAATTTTTGGCCGGCCGGGTGCCGAAAGCAGGGTAAAGGCGTTCAAAATCGCAAAGCAAACACTGGATTCGTGTTCAGCGTCGTCGGAAACCCCCGAAACAAGTGAAAACACAATTCTGAAAATTTGACCCCGGGATTCAAAAATTCGGCGCGGCCGGGGTGCAGTACCTCAAAATGGTCAAGACAGTTCGTCTAGACCAACTTTTGACGCTGAATACGTTGCAATGGTTAATTTGCCGCTAAAGGCATGCTTTCCAGCCCAAAAATCCACTCAAAGTCGAAAATCCGAATTTTCCGCTCGGGACCCAGGACTTTTGTGACCGCGTATCTCCCGAACGACAAGACCGATCTCCGCGGTTTTGGTGTCGAATTAAAGGTAATATAAGTGTCCAGGTCAGAAATTAAATTGACGAGGATCCACCGTCGCAAACTCGAGTTATGATTTTTTAAATGTCGGAAAAAAAATGTAAAATTTTGAATTTTCTACCGTACTCCCGCGTCGGACCACCTAGGGAGCCCGCGTTTGAAATTAATGGTAGAGGACCCAAAGGCCTACAACATATCCAAAAATCACCAAATTAGATCTGCTTTTGCGAAAGTTATGGCGTATTTTTTTTTTATTTGAACCGGAAAATTTGAATTTTCGAATTTTCGCAAAATTCTTCCACCACCAAAATTTTTTCACCCCCCGAGCACGCTGCGCGTCGTCATAAGCTATCTTTTAAAAAAAAAATTGGCTCCCTATGTGCTTCATAGCGAGCGCCAGGCCTGTTGGTGTTAACTGTGGGCTTTACCGCTCCTATAGCACTCCTTCGCTTTTCAAGCGGCGGAGTGCCAAAAAGCAGGATAACCTCTTAGAAATGCTCCCATCTCCTAATGAGGCCCCAAAGGCAGAAACAGCTCGAAACGCCTTTTCGCAGCTCTGTAATTGCGCTGATTTGTCGAGTTGTTTACGACCGCGACGCGCCAACACGCCATCCCAACGCCTCTGTTGTTTAGCAAGCTGCCGAGCAAACACTCCGAACCTTCTGGCTGCTCGGCAACGACGGTCGAATCGAGCAGCATCAAACTCCTGCCAAGAAGACGATAGCCAGATCGCTGAGAAATTTGCTGTAGAGAGAGGGATGTGGAATAGACTTGTACTGTATACAGGCATTGCAATTTGAGAAGGTAGGATTAACAGACTACTGTGGTACTCAGTCAATTAGACTCGAACTACGAGCATAGCCTAGTCGGCGTCTCTCTTCAATCATAGAGTATTCTTGAACGTATTTTGACAGGCGCGCGTTTTGTGAATTAGAATAGTATTGAGATAGTATGTACCTACTGTATGTATGCTCACTGAGTGTGTTCTGCCAGCCAATATCAACATTTCTTTCCACTGGCAAAGTCTTTGAAAACGGTGGCTTGGTGCGTGCAGCAATTTCTCTCAGTGTCGACGTCTGTCTCCCATTTGGTTTGAATCACCTACCCAGAGCATACTAGCTATCCCCTAAGATGTATACGCACCATCTGGATTAACTTGGCCGACGATGTGCATTCGTGACGGATTAGCCGGCGGCCCAACCGAAATCGGTGTGTTTTTCCCATGGGGGAGGGGAAGAGCGAAAGTGTGGGTGGTGAGAAGAAGAGGAAGAAGGGAGGGGGCCCAGTGAGAGAGGGATAGGGGTGGGGGGGAGAAGAAGGAGAGAGAGACGAAGGAAAGAAGAGGAGGGTTTGGAGGCCGGAGGGAGATAGAGGGGTAGCGTTAGTCGAAGAAGGAGGGAGAGAGTGAGTGAGATGAGTGAGAGAGGGATGAGACAGAGAGAAGGGGGAGTGAGAGCTGAAAGAAGACAGTGAGAGGAGAGGGAGGATGAGAAGGGACGGAGAGAGGAGCAGAGGGAGGAGAAGGCGACATAAGGAGGGAGAGAGGGAGAGTAAAGGAAGAGAGACGGACTTAGAAGAAGTGAGAGGGTACAGCATGTATAGGGAAGGACAATAAGAGGCAGAAAAGGAGGAGAGAGAGAATGGAGAAGGATGAGGAGAGGGAGAGAAGGAGGGCGAGTACAAGTATACGGAGACAGAGAAGAAACAATGAGAATGGCAGAGGGAGAGACAGGAAAGGCGAGGCGTATGAAAGGGAGAGAGTGGGAGGTGCAAGCCTTTAGAGAGAGAGGGGCGCTTCCCGCGGCGCTCGGGCACCCTCCTAATTAGTCACCGGCCGACCGGCGTCGCCCGGAACGAAGTTAATTTCCCTCTTTGCCGCCACACAGTACTCCAGCAGCTGCGCAAGCACGCAGTGATTTTGCTTGTGCTTCCTCCGAGCGAATGCCCACCTTGTCTTCTTTTGCCCCCAGGCGATTTGCCCACTTTCACCCTGGCCTAAATTCGACTCGCTCCGTCTCTAGTCCTATGTACCAGTGAATGTAGCTCTTACGTCTTACGTCTGTATGGGGAACCCGAACCCTAAAGCGCGCGCCGTAATTGCCGGCAGCGGCCGAAAATTGCCCCGGAACCCTGGCAAAAGGTCCTCCTGCCAGATTCGGTCTGCGTGAGGCTTGCTCAGTGCTGTACTATACGTATGTGTGTGTACGTGTAGAAATTTGGCGGGGATTCGAACCTACAGACGGGAAATTTGAATGACATATTTGTAGGTTCAAATTCGGAGGGTATTTGCCAAGCCTTCGAATTTTCGAAGAGGCTTGTTCCTACTTAGGTAACTTGAACCGAGCGTGATTTCAGCTAAGTCAAGCCCGTCTGATTGCTTTTCTGGAGCGACAATGCTCTAGTTTTGTTCGATTGTGACTTGTTGTGGCATCATGTGTTACTCTGGGTGGCGTGCTCGCTCTGCTCATTGGAGCTTTGCGTAACGCAAAGTAACGCAAACAAACTCCAATGCGCAGAGCGCGCCATCCGCAGTAACAGATGAATTCGTCGCCCTTCGCAGAAGAAGACTTTGCAAAATCAATTGCTGTGATGCTTGTTTTCCGAGCATTTCTCCACCCAAAGTCTTCCATTTCACAGTCTAGCACCATCGATCTAGGTACCTACCCAATGCACAGGTTCATAAGCAATGTCCACACAGCTTGCACCATACCAATGTCACCTGTCTCGTCACTAAGTCTCTTGTCGTTCAATGAGTTGCGTTGTGGCACACAGATATCAACATCATATTCCGCGCTTGATTCAGTCGGCATCCCCAAGCGCCTGTCAGTCTCGTTAGGAAAATTAAGCGCGTTCGCTAGACTTGGCACGAACGACCATCGGCGCTTTGCTATGGTTCCTGGGTGCGTCGGTTCAGTTTCTCTCTAGCGATAGCGGACGATGTATTGATTCTGCTGCAAAAGTTATGTTTTGTTATACTCCACAAAAAAGTGTGGAGTATATAGCGATTGTGCGCGAAACGCAGTAATTTTAACCGGATGGCGTTCGCGCGTGAAGCGGCCGATTTCCAAACGGTCTTTTGCGTTGGGTAGGCCTAGTTGGTGGGCAACCTGCACGACATATGGGGTCACGCTCCGGAACCCCGTTGGCGGGAAATTCAAAAATTTAAATTTTCAAAGTACTGAAAAATGGGTTAAACAAGGTAGAACTCGAAAAAGTTGCATATAATGGTATATACCATCTTTTGATATGTTGTAGTACTCGATAGTGCCGAACACGCAAAAAAAGAATTGGATCGCTGCGGGACCCATTTTGGCGCCAAATTTGAAAAAATCGCGATTTTTCTCTATTTTCCGACTTTGACGGTTTGCTGTGCGCGATAGGTAGCAGCTAGAGCCGCGAGATCGCTTTTGGTGCTCCTTCCCAGATGTCCTCTATCGAATGAGCCATGAACGGAGAAAATCGGTTGAGACACAAAAAAGTTATCTTGGTGGAACTTTTTTGACTCCGGGGTCAAAAATTGCGCTTTTCGCGTTTCGACGTCTGTAGCGCCCGAATGCGTTGCCGGATCGTTCCAAATGCGGTTCTAAACGATTCTACGTTGCAATCTGGTCCAGAAAAGTGTTTTTGAAAAATTTTCAGAGCTACAGTAACCCTGCCGCGTCCATTTGAATTTTGGGTGTCGGGTCGACTTTGGCAATATTATACTTGATTTCGGGGTTTTCGGGGGCGCTGATTACGAATTTGGCATTCGTTTAGCGCTTAGATGATGTTTGAACGTACCTACGACGAAATCGTATGCTACCGTACCCCAACTGCAGAATTTCGTTTCTGCGAGTCCATAGGAAGTTAAGGGTGTTGTATGTTGATTCTGGGGTATTCTGGGATGTATGTAGATCACGAATTCGGCATTAGTTTTTCGATTGGGAGTGTCAGCAGGCCAAAACAGCATAGGAGTCACTATGCGAAGGAGTTCAAATTTGTGGAGTATACTGCGTCCCCCGGACGACTTGCCTGGTTTTACACAGTGCAGTTAGAGGCTCGCAGAGTGCAATACAGTTTAACTGATAACAATGCCGTGCCCGTGTCCAACGTAAGTTCTTTATGTGAACTGAAATTGGCTTTGTTACGAAAGCGGCAGAGACACACGACCTGAGCTAAGTGCAGACACGTCATAACAAAAGAAAGTTCAAGTCGACGTCAGGTCAGCTGACGCCGAAAGGTTTCAGCTATATACTTACCTTCTCCATTGGCGCGTTCTATAACTCCTAGGCAATCTTGCACTACTCGTTCGATTGTGCGCAAGATTCTAGGTTGGAATTCATGGTAGAAAAGTCACATGACTCAATCTTACAGTGGTCCTGCTAGTGTTACCATTAGGTCTGTTAGACAAGGGCGTCTAAGCCTTTACTAACCGATTAGGCACAGTTTGAATTTCGTTTTGTAACATTTGGAGAGTGTCATCCAGAAATCCCTGTCCTGTCCGTCACACACTTCTTCAAGTCAAACATAGCTTGTGTACCACAGATTTCCATTCAAATAATGTTTGCGCCGGCGCTTGCGTTGGCCCCAAATCGCCCCTTCGCACGCTAACCCCCTACCCCCCACCCACCCCCCATAAGTTCAATTGGGCAAATGCATCTGTAATGTGGCTGTACATCTTCTAACATTACATGTTCAAAATGATCCATTATGCATGGGAGTACGAAGGGTAGGTGGAAGTATCTTAGGGAACTCGCAGACGCAATTTGTCGCCTATTAATAGTTTTCCTTACCTTAGGTGATTTTGGAAACACGTTGGAAGGTAGAGATCGTCTCTATCTGCGTACTGTGTACGTTACAGACTGCGCGTTTCCCGGTTAGGCTGGTAAACGATTGACACCCTATACATTGCAGTAAGTGAGTGCGTAACAGTTAGTCGCAGCCACTGCAGGGAGCGCGCAATAGATGGTTGCAGCATCTTTATAACAAAATTATCTTACTCTTCACAAGACCATGGCGCGAGAGAAAGAGTACGACGACGACAGAGGCTGCTGGGAGTCGAAAATAGTCACCAACTCAAGCGGAGTTTCTCACAATGATCATAACAGCAGTCTGAACTCCGGCTTGTGGGTTACGTTGGGCTTCGCCTGCGCTTGGATTATGCTGGCGCTGTTTATTAACGGGGTCTTCGGAAACGGACTCTCGTTCTACATCTACACGAGAAGACAGTTCAGGTGCGCAATTTTGGAGTTTTAAACACATTTTGCGCAAAAGGATGTGTGGAATGAAATAAAATCGGGGGAATGAAGTAGGAAATTTGATTGTAAGAAGCAAAGAGTTCAGAGATCAAAGTTTTGTACTGGACAGGCCGACATGGTAAAGTGAAATTGCCAATTTTAATAAAATACAGTGGCCTGAACCACAAGTTAGGTACCTACTAAATTTTGGTATGCAGTGACGGCAAACTCAAAACTAAACTAAACCTGCTCAACCACACTCAATCCAGAAACAAAGTAATTTAACCTACACGTCCAAAACATTCTCTGCCATATTTTCAGGCGCATGCCCATCAATCTACTGCTGTCTTGCCTGTCGCTGAGCGATCTCTGCACCCTACTCTTGGCCATCCCGGTGTTCGCCGTCGAGCCCATCGCCACCCAATTCGACCTGTTTTCCATTCTTCCCACTCTGACGCTCCAATGGCAATTGTTGACAGTGAGGTTACTGTATCCTGGAGCCATGACCTTCCAGACGCTGAGCATCTGGCTGCTCACAGTGATTACGGTAGACAGGTGGATGGCGGTGAAGAGGCCGCTGCAGGTCAAGGTCTACATGACGAGGTGAGAGGAGAAAAGGTGACGGTGAATCGAAAAAAAATTTTGAATTTGGTACACTGAAACGTTGAACAGCGACTCAAGCCGTAATCAAGGCAGTTCGGTCGGCGTTAAAGATTTGTGAAAGCACCAAAATTAGTTTTACCTACATAATTCCCTTAATGTAACAGAAGCACCAAAATGCGTCAGTGCAGAAATTTTTGCAGGTTGCGCGTAATGAACAGCTTACACTGAGGCAAAAGTCACTCAATAAGTAGGCACTTTTGGCTTTGTTGGCTTGGTGTGTGGGGAGGGCGGGTTGGAGGTCACAGCAAATCCAATTGACACCAAATATGGCTAGTGAGAGAGATTTAGGCTTACGGTAGTAGAAGGACCCAGAACGCGGCGTGTGACGGCTCATTCAATCTAACAACAAGACAGAATTCAACAAAACAAATATCATCGACAACAACAACGACCAAAACCGCTCAAATTACCTAGAAATCTTCTTCAGAAGACGCGTACTACTGGTGGCGCTCAGCCTATTCCTTACCTCTATCGCGTTCAACGCGCCCCGTTTCTGGGAGTACACCACTAGCTGCTCTGGCATACCTACGGCCTTGCTAAGAAGCGAAGCGTGGTACCTACTGTGGTACGAGACGATAGCGGGGTCCTTTCTCCACTTCTGGATTCCGCTGGTGGTCCTCTGCGTGCTCAATTATCAGGTACTGTATGCGTTGTGTACTGTAGTTTACAGAGAGAGGGGAGTGTGAGTTCCTGCTGCACGCCCCCTCCCCCCTACCTCAGTTTGACGGCCGACCCTACAAATTTCCGCAAATTGGAACGAAGTTTGGCTTGCTTACGCGTTTCCAAAACACCTTTTTGTTCCGGACCCCTACCCCCCCCCCCCCCCCCTTCCCCCTCAAGCGGTTTGGGCTCACACGTATACTCGCGTGTATGTACATTGTTATGGAGCTGCGTTTCTGTGTTGATCAAATGGTACGGGGTCTTATTGCTTCGATAGGTGGCTGTCGAACTTCGGCGGGCGGCCAGCTTACGACGAACGATGGCAGCCAACGAGATCAACGAGTACCGTACTGCTAGAATGATGCTGGCTATTGTGCTTGGTTAGCTTGACCGGACGACGACGACGACGACGACGACGACGACGACGACGACGACGACGACGACGACGACGACGACGACGACGACGACGACGACGACGACGACGACGACGACGACGACGACGACGACGACGACGACGACGACGACGACGACGACCACGACGACGACGACGACGACGACGACGACGACGACGACGACGACGACGACGACGACGACGACGACGACGACGACGACGACGACGACGACGACGACGACGACGACGACGACGACGACGACGACGACGACGACGACGACGACGACGACGACGACGACGACGACGACGACGACGACGACGACGACGACGACGACGACGACGACGACGACGACGACGACGACGACGACGACGACGACGACGACGACGACGACGACGACGACGCCACAATCCATTCAATTTCAGTGTTCCTCGTCTGTTTCGTGATCTCGTATTGCCTTCAAGCGTTGGAGATTCTCTCGAACGAGGCGATTTTCTCCTCGCCGCCCGTGCCACCTGGCCTATTTTGGTCCCACTTTGGTCACTTGCTCAACACAATCAACAACACTTTTGTCGTCTTCGAGAAATCTTACAGCTGGCTGCTCTACTTTCGCTACAGCTCAAGATATAGAAAGAAGGTTGCCCCCCCCCCCCTTCCGACTACCGTACAGTGTGTATTCTAAAATTCCCGTGTCTAATTCCCCATTTCTAATAATTCCCCGGGGAATTTACCCCAACGGACGAATAAATCTCCGGTCTCTAATAATTTCCCGGGGAATTAGGAATTGCTAGGAAGATATTACCAAGATTGGTGGTATCTCGCCATTTTAATACGACATAAACATACCGTTCAACCAATCTAACCGTCGATTTATGCACTTTCAAGCCTGATTATTGCTTTGAAAGTCTGTCTCTACTTGATTATTGCTTTGAAAGTCTGTTTCTACTTGCATTTACTAGGATATTCGAACAATTTCTTCCGAAATTGTGCTTTGGCTGCCATTGAAAGAATTTCCCTGGTCTTTAATAATTCCCCGTCTCTAATACTTCCTCGGAGAAAAAGGAAAAATTTTGACATTTATAAAATAATCCCCCGGGATTATTAGAAGCAATACGGTGCTAGAAATGGTGCTCTCTGAGCACAATCAATTATTACTTCATCCGCATGCAACATTTTGGACAATCTTTCTTCGCTTCGACTAGTCTCGCACATATCCAAATCAATTTGTGATCGAATACTGTCACTTTTCCGGCCGTAATCAGCTAAATACTGTACAATATACTTCAGATGAGCCACCTGATGCTGTCCAGTCGACGTCGGCGGGCGTGTCCCACCATGGCGGGTCGTCCCACCGACAACACGACGCGACGCGTGACAATCGGCGCCATACGCGAGGATACTGTAGACTCCGCCGAGCTATCCGACCACTCGCTGAGACGGGCCACGGCAATCGGACTGGCCCGCCGCTGCACCGACGGGCGAAGCGAGAAGCCTGCGCCTTCGTTGCTACGCCCGCGCAAGGCGAGCGAGTCCATGAAGCAGCTGAGAGTGAACCACTATCACGACGCCTCCAACGAGGTCGTCACGCTCATACCTCAGTCGACGGAGATTACGGTAGCGGAGGAGGAGAGCGAACTGGTCTCTTGGAGACTCAGACGAGGATTGGAGGAGAGGGTGGCCAAAGTCTGAGCTGCTGTGATCTTGACTGTGGTTGAAGACTTGAAAGTACCGACATCGGAATTGGAACAACGCAGTCGCAATTTATCGATCGACGCTATACCTTCGTTGTGCAGTTACACGGTCGAGCATTCGCCCAGCTCAAAGATCACCTTAGCAGATCTTTCAGAGTTGATTCTGCCACGACATAGCCCTTTGTCGGGGCGTTTTCTCGGTTCGAACCTTATCTGCTTAACACTACCGTACACCGCAATGGAAGGACCAGCACCCAGCTGATTTTCGTTTTGCAACTCGAGTCTTTGTGCCGAGCCGAAGCATGGATCGTCAAAGTGGTTTCGTTCCACGATGCTCTGGTTGGCAAAAGTAGTGGTGGCGCCCAAAGTAGGGTCGTTTCCAAGATAGCAAATGCAGCAGGGAAGTCTGAATGTAATACACAGTAGTATATTGAGTACCTATATGCTATTGGCTGCGTCAGGATCAGCTAAGCATCCTTCCTTTGAGTATTTGTTGCTTTCCTCCCTCCCTCCCGCTCCTCACTCCCCCCCCCCCCCCCCCCCCCCCCCCCAACAACTGAACCTGCGCAAGAAGATCCGTCTGAACCTCGCGCCCAGAACGCAGTAAATAATGAAGTTCGTTGCAGAATTGAGGCAAACCATAAAATTTGATAGGGGAATCAGCGCTTTGTATGCCATATAGTAACTTCTGTCCACGTTTTCATCAGGGCTTCCCAGACAGAGCTCCAGAAAATTTGACAAATTCCAAGGGAAGTTGCCTATTGCAAACGTTATGACAACGAGTAGGGCCATCACGGTGCAGCGCTTCTCTCTGAAATTTGCGGACGTTTATTTGTAAATATTGTAAAACAAGGCAACTCGTAAAGAACGCAATGAATTATGAATACAATATGGTGTCATATTAAACAGTATTGAGGAAATATTACAAAGCGAAGTGATTAAATAGGTGGCATAGATTAAAATGATGGAGGATAAACTAAAACAAGAAAACTCATTTTACAAGGATACAACTAGATTGGAAATTAATTTAATGCAAAATTAATGCAAATTCTGCTCAAATAAGCGAATTAATCAAATTTGCAATAATTACCAACTTCTCCTGATCCTCCATGTGCCGTTTTCTGCGCATGCTGTCAGTATTGACTCTGCGTAACACGAGCCTTTGCGTGAGTCGAGCGGGCGCCTCGGCTATAGGCAACAGTGTTCCTCCGTACATGGTCTTTCGAGCCAGACGGGCTTTGTGCACGGACAAAATGACCATGAAATTCAGTAGGGCCATCACGAGCCACGGCAGAAAGAACATGAAGAGCAGATTGCCGCATATGTGCACGACGAAATAGTAGCGGTGGTCGCGGCGCAACTTGGTTTGTGTCAGGCGGCCGAATGGGTCCAAAGTCAATTCGAAGAAACTGGTGAGTCTAGAGGTGCGTCGTCGTCGTCGTCGTCGTCGTCGTCGTCGTCGTCGTCGCCGTCGTCGTCGTCGTCGTCGTCGTCGTCGTCGTCGTCGTCATCGTCGTCGCCGGCGTCGTCGTGGTCGTCGTCGTCGTCGTCGTCGTCGTCGTCGTCGTTGTTGTTGTTGTTGTTGTTGTTGTTGTTGTTGTTGTTGTTGTTGTTGTTGTTGTTGTTGTTGTTGTTGTTGTTGTTGTTGTTGTTGTTGTTGTTGTTGTTGTCGTTGTTGTTGTTGTTGTTGTTGTTGTTGTTGTTGTTGTTGTTGTTGTTGTTGTTGTTGTTGTTGTTGTTGTTGTTGTTGTTGTTGTCGTTGTTGTTGTTGTTGTTGTTGTTGTTGTTGTTGTTGTTGTTGTTGTTGTTGTTGTTGTTGTTGTTGTTGTTGTTGTTGTTGTTGTTGTTGTTGTTGTTGTTGTTGTTGTTGTTGTTGTTGTTGTTGTTGTTGTTGTTGTTGTTGTTGTTGTTGTTGTTGTTGTTGTTGTTGTTGTTGTTGTTGTTGTTGTTGTTGTTGTTGTTGTTGTTGTTGTTGTTGTTGTTGTTGTTGTTGTTGTTGTTGTTGTTGTTGTTGTTGTTGTTGTTGTTGTTGTTGTTGTTGTTGTTGTCGTCGTCGTCGTCGTCGTCGTCGTCGTCGTCGTCGCCGTCGTCGTCGTCGTCGTCGTCGTCGTCGTCGTCGTCGTCGCCGTCGTCGTCGTCGTCGTCGTCGTCGTCGTCGTCGTCGTCGTCCACACCTGTAAAGAAGCGCGACCAGGGATAGAGCGACGACCACCTTTACCGCCCTCCTCTTCGTCAGCCAAGCTCTGCTTCTCAGAGGGTAACAGCCAGCCAGATATCGATCGAACGTCACTGCGACGCACATCAAAGTGGAAGCACATTGTGCAACTTTGGCCAGCGGATAGAACACGAGTGCACAGAGGAAGAACGATTTGCACAGCCACTCTGGACGAAATAGTTCGCAGGCCGCCAACTGCGGGTATAGAATCTGCAAGCAATTTGCCGCGACTCCCATTTACGCTGCGAAAGTGAACGTTTGGCATTGTTAATGCTAATTGAAATTGTATTAATTGTTCAATTGTCGCATGTACAGGTTGGTACGGTGCATGCCCATTGCCAACATTGGGATCGACCGGAACTTTGTTCATTGAGCAAGTTGGAGATGGTTAATCTATCACGATTGATAAAGTTTGACAACGCAGTTTTGTTTAACCAACAGTGGACTTACCTACCTTTCGCCTTCTCTCTAGGGGCGGGGGGGGGGGGGGAGGGGTGCTTATTCGAGGGGGGGGGGGGGTGGTGGTGGTGGCTTAGTAGGGTATTTACGGTAAATGCAGTTTAACTCAGCCTCAGACTTAAAATAAACCCACCAGAGAGCAGAGCAGCAGCAGGCAATCCGAAGCGCTCAGGGCCGCCAGGCACACATTCAGTGGCGAGCGCATGGAGCGTCGTGTGAACACGTAAGAGGACAAAGCCGTCGCGAAAACTCCCAAAATACAGACGGGCGGAGTCAGGCCGAGATAGACCAAGGCTTGGAGTTGGATGGCCGCGTCGCGTCTCGCTCGTACGATGACTAGAGTTTGATTGGAGGAGGTGAGGGCGATCGGGAGGGCTGACATCTTAAATTAAAGTGGGCATGCTATTAAAGTGGGCTGGACTTCTGAAGCTGACAACACCCACTTTGCTGGTCACATGCGCCTATTTCTAGTGACGTTCCAGCAACTACCTACCACAGCCAATTCTGACACTCCTTTGCACCTACATAATATGTACTAGACCTTTGCGTGGAGGCAGTGTTCCATAAACCGAAAGAAAATCGAACGCGGTAATTGGAAGCTTGACTCTGAAATCGTCACAGTCTAAGTGCGACGATCGTGGTTGGTTGGTTGGTGCGTGTGAAATTTTGTTTTGAGAAAACGGCGCTGAAATTGCACTTCTTACGGTACAATTCTGCCGTATTAGAGTATGTTTTAGAGGATTGTAACTTTTGTAACTTAGAACTTCACCCAAACGCCCCATTTGCGCCTACATCGCATTTCACAACAAGCAAGCCTCGTGCCACTGCCAAGTAGCCTCAACGTGAGAACGTGTTACGGGCGCCAAGCGACAGATTGGTAGAGTGGTGATTGACGGGGCGGAACTATCGGCTGAGTTCCGTGTTATGTTATGAATGCTAGTGCTATGTTATAGTTCCGTGTTATGTCACGAATGTTATGCTGCTATCGCTAGCGAAGAGCAGTGTTGTTTATCGCTGACCGTGCCACAATTGCTCTAAATCGGCAAAAGTTACAGTCATGAACAAAATGACAATGTTCGGACAAGTGCGTATTTCCTTTGTCAGAACTTTTGCATGTCTGAATGTGGAATTTATGCATTTGTGACTTCTGCACAGGGTACTATTGTTGTATGTTCGAACTTATCTCGTGTCCGAATAACGAATTGAATGTATGTAATCTTTTGCGTTGATGGCACTAAGCAGATTTCGCTTGACTTGGAGAGTGGCGATTTGTTGCTGGCTTGTAGGGTATTCTTGCTTGATGATAGGGT
>JASAMZ010002177.1:0-16418 GCA_030248115.1 Linhomoeus sp. GSCO2_2 | reverse complement strand
GAAACGAAACGTTTCTGCTCGACTAACAACTGAGTAAAAGATGGCGGACGTACACCGACTCATTCACAGATGCCCTACCCGTACGTAAACGCAGTGAAACATTTCTGCCAAACCAACCGCCAGCATGCGCATCCTCCACTGCAGAGAAGCCGTTTCCATATGTGGCAGGCACCAGAGGACCAGGCAGGCTGCTCTGATGACGTCGACCACTGAGCAGTGGAGCACGAGAGCGTAGAAGATGTTGGCGGCCACGCGCTTGCCGTCCTTCAGCAGGGCGCCGGCCACGAAGCCGTTCAGAAGCACCGCCGTCGTCGCCAAGCCGACGCACGCCAGCGCCAGAAAGTGGACTATGGAACCGCCGTCGCTGCTCGACTTGAAATTGATCGTCCAATTGTGCGTTGTGTTGGCTCGGTAGGCCGACATTAAGAGCCGAATGTCGTCGAAGTTAGAGAAGGCTACCATCTTCTGAGGCATAGTATCGAGGATGAAATGTCGTCAAACGAAAAGCAGCTTTGTCGCTTGAATGCGAGGTGGCGGCAGACAGTCCGGTCTAAGAGGATCCACCCTTTAGGTGCGCCAGATGGACTAATCCAATTTGGGGCCGGCTGGAAGTTTTTCAGCCGTCCGCGTTCCATTAACGAAACTTGCTGTCTTTTCGGTCGGTCGCACTTGGCCGGCGGCGTTCCGAGAAATGTGACGAGTGGAAACTTTGCCTGAGGGCATTCAACGGGTGGTCGTCGTCGTCAGTCTGCGTTGTTAGGTTCTGACATCGGCTTCCGCGTTGCGTTCTACAGTACTTGTTTGTCTGGGCTGCATGATTAGCGTGCGAAGCGATTAGAACGCGTGCGTCACGCGAGCTGCTTTGTTCTCTCTGGCGAAGATATTGTATGTAGCTTGTGGTGACACGGTCTCAACCAAAACCTCTATCATCACAGTGGCCAGTTCCCAACAATAACAACGGCATGGGCTGTATCAACTCCACAGAAGCGGTACGTCTCTTTCCTGCTCTAGAGAGATTTTCGCTGTTGCCATGACGCCGTGTCGAGGGGGAAGAGGCAGAACGTACATACATAGTCTGCTCGGTCGCCCGCACACGAATATGTCCCTCTACGCACTACATTCACAGCTATGTCCATACATACATACGTACACAGACGCACGCATGAAGCGAGGACGGCATTCAGTGGAGTGGTTATAAAGCTTCTCGAGTCAGCAGCCAGCTTACCCAGCCAAGAATGCCTTTTCTCGTCTCTAGTCCAGGCGTGATCCATTAACGGGCCGGCCAGCTCAAAATAATTGTAAGAGAGTATTCGTCGCATACCCGATATGATGTATCCATCGCAGTTTCGCTGAAAGCGCATCAGAGAAGCAACTGAACATATGTAGCCGCCAAAATCCAAACACTGACCATGAGGCCTTCCCAACGACGCGAACCAACTCTGACCGAGAAGTTCCTGACGGAGCAGCGAATGTCAGAACACTTCCGTCGAATATGGACTCAGAAAAGTTGGCGTTTTGAAACTTCAACTTCCTTTGTACGGAATCTCTACATGCGTGGGTTTCAGGCGCGATTGATAACAAGACGCCACGGTCCTACTATTCAAGCCCGAATGGTCTGAGCTGTGTTCAATAGCTTTGTCACTAGCTTTTATGGCAATGAAACCGAAACACTTGACAGGCTCCTCTCACGGGCAGAGGTCGAGCGCAAGCTCGGGGAGCAGGGGACGGAGCAAGTCCACTGAATCAACAAGGCGCCTTCAGTCGTCTGCGTCGACATCGGCGCTGCCGAAGAAAGCGCCGTATTCGCAGCCGCCGATGACGAGAACGTTGTCGACTAGCGGGAGTTTGAGAAACGGCCAGCGGCAACTTCGGCAGGACATCATGGATCGCGACAGCTTCCATTTCGTCCAACCGAAAGGTCGGCAGATTTTGCGAACGATTTTCAACGTTGAACCAGTACCATATCAGCGGTAACGCGCTTGTATGAAGAGAAATTGAAACGCTTCCAGCGGGCTACCATCCGCGCATCGTTCTGCGCTCTGGTTCTCCCAAAATCCTGTCGGAAAGAAACTACCAGCCGCCGATTCGCCGCAGTAGCCACAGACTAGACTACGGCGGCTCCCGGAGCTTCGTCCCAAAGAGAAGCGTCGAGGTGCAAACCAACGTGGAAGCCAGCGGCAAGCAGACGCCGTCGCTCGAAGTTGGCGCCACGCGTCAGCAAGTCGAGAGCGCTTCCCACAACGGGCTTCTACTGACCGTCGACACTGGAGATGGGCATCGAGAACACCGTACACCCTCGCCCGAGGTCTCACTCGGCAGTCCGTACGCGCCGTCTCCGGCCCTGAAGAGTTCGCTCCACGCGCGGTCCTTGCCGAGCGTCCGGAATCGGAGTCTGCGGCGAGACGAGAGAGCACCGAACAAGTAAGAGTTGCCAAATGCTTCAAGTAAAGTTTAAAGCTTGATCGTACACTGTTCAAAATGATCACGAACAGCTACCCAACTGAACGAGTACTCCCAATGTTCCGAGCGCTGTTTGTGTCGACAGCGCCAAAAATCTCGTCTCAGGTGGGGTCGTTACACCGTGGTCGTTCTGCTTACCTCCAAGCAAGATTCCTAACCGTACTTGACCATCCGTATCTGGAACTTTTGCGTTGTTCAGAGAGGACGAGTTGAAGTACTTCGACTTCGTCGAGAACTTGACGAGGGAAATCGTGGAGAGAGGTGTCTACAGCGATAGGTACGAAAATCTAAATATTTGAAGTTGCATAGTCATGGCGAAACGTTCAACCGTTCGCAGGGTTCTCAAGACGACCATAGCGCGGCACATGGAGAGCAGGAAGAACGATCTGAATCCTGTAAGTTTAATTCCATATTATGGTAAACTGCCAGTGAATTTACCGTATCCAAAACTGTTGTCAAGTGTCGCTTCAGTCGAAGGTGCGCAGTCTGGTAGAGAAGCTGCTGGAAGACTTGGGAGTCGGCAGCGAAGGCCTTCTCAGCGTCTACGCCGAGCAAGCGGCCCACCCGGAAAACTTCAGCGCCTTCTCTCACGAGCGCAAGGAAACGCAAGAGGTGGAAGCAGCGGCAGGCCACACCAAAAGGAGAATGTGGGACCCTGGCAACTTCATAGCAGCGTCCAGCGGATACGGCGGCTCGAGCGAGGTACAGCGTTCTGAGGGTGGGGGGGGGGGGCACTTACATTCCACAGTATTTCAAGTCAGACCACTTAAACATTATTGCACTTGCACTCCACATACCGCCTACTGTAGATGAGCATATCTAGATGCAGGTCCAAACGCCTCCCAATAACGAGCTGTGCGGGGTCGCTTGGAAGAAGACCTAGTGAAACCTTTTGCGGCTTGCAAGTGCAATACTAGCATTCAGTTCAATACTAACTGTTCTTGTCCTATGCACTTCAGCTCAACGATTTTGTCCGGGAACAGCACACGGAGCGTGCCCATGAGAACTCCAAAGAGGAAGCCGTAGCAGATTACAGCTTCTCCATCGACGACGGCGACATCGACGACATTCTGGAAGGGCGCGACCTTCACAAACTGCTGGCCAAAAAGCGAAGGCCGCGGACAACGGCCGGCGGCGGATTTCAAAATGGAGTCAAACCACAACCTGAAGCTTCTGAGGAAGACGACGACGACAGGACAATCAATGGAGACGTCAGCGAGCTTGAACTGGAGCAGGAAAAGGATAAACCGACTGACAGTAGTAACGACGTAAAGCCCGACGAACAAACTGCCAAGCCTCCTTCTCGTTCTTCTTCATACTCTGAAGCATTTTCTCAAGAGGAGGAAGAGAGGCAGGGAAGCGCCGAACGAGCGTCCAAGAGCTCCAGCTCTTCGTCCTCTCGCCACTCCTCCTCCGCCTCCTCCTCCAGGAGTGCCACTCCGACGTCCTCCTCGCGAGCTCCCACTCCCTCCGGCGGTGAGTCGCCATCGTTGGAGAGAGCGAGGACGCCCGCCGACCGACTGCAGCCTCCGCCCGAGAGGAAGGAGTCCAACGTCGTTCTGACCTCCTCTACCAATAGCGGAGAGTTCAACCTGGAGGCGAAGCCGCCCAGCAGACTCGAGTCGGACGGCTCGATCGAGCCCTTCGTCGTTCCGCATAGAGAGATGGAGGAGGAGCAAGATCCGCCTCCACCTTACCCATCACATGATGACTCTCCGAAAGGGGTCCCTGAAAACGACGAGACGACGACGCAGCTGATGGAGGACGTGCGGAGCAAGCGCGAGAGCTTCCTGCAGCGAGTGCAACAGCTGGAGAGCGCCATCGACGGGCGGGCAGCGACTCAGACGTCGGATTGGCGACCCTCCGACGCAGCGGAATACGACGTCGAGGAAGCGGAGGAAGCCGAGGAGCAGGAGGAGAGCTTCGCAGAAGAAGCCGATTCCTACTCCAGCGACCCGGAGGAGGAAGCGGAAGAGGTGGACGACGACGACGAAGTCGACAACGCCGCCGCCTACGACGGTAAGACGATGCCGTTTGAGCGGCCGGACCTTCCGCCCCTCAGCCCCATTGAAGAGATCCCCGAACAAAACCAGAGTCATGTTTCGAACTGATCTGTTCTGTGTTGCTTGTTGCATTAGCTTGCGACCAGGTGGATGTGTGATACTACAGCAGATACATCTATCTACAGTACACGTAGTCTGCAACATGCAGTTAGTATTTTCCGTCGCCCTACGTACTTATAGCTCGCCAACCAACTGAGCCACTATTCTACCAACTGAAAGGTCAAAGATGCCTCGCAACGCGTGAATCGCGAAACTTGAAGTAGCCCTAACAATGCCGATGGACCCTTTGCAAGTCCTTGTAGTGTCGTGTGGGTGCTGCAACAATAGCACTTCTGAGCTCTCCCACTTCAGAATTCGTCATGGTACATGTAGATGCAGGTATCTCATGTGTCGTCGTTGATTCAAATAGTCTTACAGACGTCGTTGGTTGCCTAATACAAACGGAACTTTCTCCGAAATGAATAACCTAATTCTGGCTTGCCTGGCGGTGGTGAGCGCGGTCGGCGTAGTCTCCAGCATGCCAATGGTATGTAGGTAGAAATGTTCGTAGTTACTGTATCTTACACAAGCGGAGAGTGGGTTAGACACTGCGTCTCCAGTTCCGGCCATGCTTCCCATTCTGTGATTCGTCGTCGTCGTTCTCGTCGTCCTCATCGATGTCGGGCAGGCGCTATCGCGGCAACGGCGGTCGTCGAGACTTCGACTTTGACCGCGACGACGACGACGACGTCGACCACATCGTCGTCGTGACAGGTTGTATGAAGTGCGAGACGATACTTTTGGCAGTGTTGTTGTGACGATTCGTGCGTGTTATCCAGATGGCTTTTCAGGTGGGAACGGCGGCCGAAGGAGGAACAGAAACGGGGTGGGAAATCGTCGCCGACGGGTGGGAGGCGGCGGTCGTCGCCGACGCGTGGACTCGATCGACTTCAGCAACAGCGGCATGACTCTGAGCGAGGCGGACGAGATCGTCGCCACCTTCGACACCCTCGACCACGACGAGAAACTGGAGCTGGTCCTCGAACTCTCCGACATGTGCAACGGTGGGCGCACTAGCAATCGTCTATGGACGAAATGGTGCCATTTCGCCAGAAATGTTGCACGCGGTTTAGTTAGCCCTTAAATGAATGCTGTTGTTAATTTTTCGCACTAGCTGGAGCTGGTAAATCATCGCTTCTTGGGAGTTGCCTTCAGTACGTACAGTTGGTGCGATTTCCAGGTGACCGCCGCATGGATTTCTCCCGCTACCGAAACAGCCGATTCGGCCGGAATCGTCGAAGGCGGCGAAATCGGCTCAACTGATACAATCAATGGTTGAGACGGAAAGAGAACACCGCTCGTCACGCGTTTCAAGCAGTTGGTGTATGGAGCTCTCAGTGTTATGATTGATCGCTTGCAGAACCCTGCACTGCACAAATATGTACAAAACGCCATAATCAGTTGACACCATCGAATGTCCGTCTCTACCCGGCCTTCGCCTTGTCCTGCAGCAGCCGTTTGATCTCGCGCGGCTCCTTCTGGCAGAAGCAGGCGCGGTAGGTGGCCTTCCTTCTCTCCTTCTTCAAGTCCGACGGCTTCTCCACCTTCTCGAGAACGGAGCGACAGAAGCAGCTGTTCATGACTAGTCCCTCTTTGCGACATTCGCGCTCGCAGCTGTCGGCCAGGCACTTGTCCAGGCTGGGGAAGTTGCAGCTGAGCATGACCAGGAAGCTGCAGGTGGCCCTGCAGCGGAACCGGCTACTCGCCTGACGTTTCACGAGAGACCTGCCGCCTGCTTCGTGATCGGCTTCAGAAGTTGTCCAGAAGGCGTCTAGACGACGCGTGTGGGTCGATGCAAAAGATGGAACAATCAAGCAGCAGAATGCGATGACGGAACAAATCCACAGCTTGACAAGTCTTCCCATTGCGTGACGCATGAGGACAATGACAGGGTTAGACGACGTAAGAGGCGATTGTGTGAGGGAAGAGAGTGAAAGGGAGCTTCCCTTTCTAATGACGACCGCGTCGCATTCTCCCTTTCAAGTGCTTGGAGCGAGAACAAGGCAGGAACGAGAATTGGGAGGGAAGAAAGCGGTTGTCGGCAGATCATGTGAGCGCGCGACAAGGACGCCAGCGAGCTCGGGTATGATGGTAGTGACTAGACTGGACGATGTAAGTAAGAGGCGATTGTGTGAGGGAAGAGAGTGAAAGGGAGCTTCCCTTTCTAATGACGACCGCGTCGCATTCTCCCTTTCAAGTGCTTGGAGCGAGAACAAGGCAGGAACGAGAATTGGGAGGGAAGAAAGCGGTTGTCGGCAGATCATGTGAGCGCGCGACAAGGACGCCAGCGAGCTCGGGTTCGGCGGCTGCAGACGGAGGCAATAAATTATGACGCAGAGCGACAGCGACGCAGTGCGCACTCAAAAGGCGCACGACTTGTCTTCATACGATTGCGCAAAAGGCATGAAACTTCGCCGTGTCTAAGCAATGGATGCCGCCGCTGCAATGTGCAATGCGGATGCAATGTGTTCATCAACTTCAGTCGGGCAGAAAAAGCACTAGTTTGTCAAGCAGTGAATCAAAGTACGCAGACGATCTTCTTGAATCTTGACTAACCAAACGGTGTGCTGCTAACCCTGAGCTACAACGACTACAACTGCCAACGCTACAACCATCACAATGTTCATCGCTAAAGCGGAAGCTCCGGCAGGAAGTGGATTCTCAATATCCGGAAGGACGACCTGACTCTCTTCGATTTCTTCCAACTCCGCCTTAGTCATTGCCGCAAATGTGCTGCTGCCGGTCAGCTGAGGAATAACAGGGAAAGGTTCGATTGTTTTACTTAGATAAAGCGTCTATGCTGCTAACGTTGATAATGCGCAAAAGGATCCGACCTGGAAGTCGAAAAGACATTCGACGTTCTCTCCGCAGACTCGCTGCTGTTCTGGCGTGCCGTCGCCAGGAGAGGGCAGGTCGAATCTTGGCCGATAGTTGGGTCTGTGATAGGTGTTGAAGTCTTCGCCCTCGCGGTAAGTGAAGAGACTCGTCTCCTCATCCAGAACCCCTGAAGGAAGGTGGTGGTGTGAAGAACATCAGATGAGAAGCAGAAATAGGTTCCTAATCCTTACATTTCATTCCGAAGTCCGTGTGTATCTGCGTCAAGTTCTGCAAGTCCAACCGAAGGACCTCCCCTGAGGGAAGGGTGAAGTCATTCATCGTGTCGTTGTCCCAGGTGCCCAGTAGACCCTCCGTCGTGTCTGTAACACAGCGACTTTGTTGGGCAATTGTTCAGCATGTGAAGTACCATGGAAAGGTCGCAAACCCCACCAACCTCTGAGATTGTCGGGGTCCAAGAGGAAGACGGCGGCCACAGCTCCTTCCTGCTCTCTGAATCTGGCGGAGACCAAACCGTCGAAAGAGACGGCCGTCTCGCCCGTGTCTTGGATTCGCGTGAAGGCTACGCCTAAGTGGGTAGAGATGTTTCACTATGTTTTTATACAGCGTGTCAGGCGCTATTCGTCAGTCACGAGATTTTGGCGCTGTGTGCACTTTTATACATGAGGGTGATTTCGGTGGCCTGGTTGGGCGGCAGTGTCAGGTCGAGATACTGCCCGTTGAGGTAGAAGACGAGACCCTCCTCCCTCCTCTCGACCTGCACCGTCTGCGCCTCCTCCGCCTTCATCACAAAGGCCGAGAACACCGTCGCTGAATCAATCGATGCTAGTGCATTGACGGATGAATAAACAATCACAATTGTGTACTTTCAACGTCGTAAACATCACCTGACGTTCACCGGGAACAATTTGTTCGTCATTCGAAGAACAAACTACCGTTACGCACTGAGTAATGGTGGTGGATTTGCACAGATGGGACGTCACCTTGCGTACATTATTAAGCGATTACGGTAAGTTTTGTTCATCGACTGACGAACAAATGTTCCCGGTGAACGTACGGTGATGTTCACGACGTTAAGCTGACCAATGGGTCATCCAAACCTGTGCCGTTCTGCATGGTGAGTGGCTGTGTCCTGGCCTGAATCTTGAAGTTGCGAACGGCGCTCTGCACCAAAGTGAACTCTCCCGCCCCATTGAAGGTGTAGGGGGTGCCGTCGAGGGTCACGAAGTGGGGGTCGCCTCCGCCGCCGCCTATGAATAATGAGGTATTCTAATTTAATTTAGTTTAATTTAAGTTAATTTCACTTTAATTTAATTCAATTTAATTTAATTTAAATTAATTTAATTTAATTTAATTTAATTTAATTTAATTTAATTTAATTTAATTTAATTTAATTTAATTTAATTTAATTTAATTTAATTTAATTTAATTTAATTTAATTTAATTTGATGTAATTGATTCAATAAAAATATAATCAAATATTATCTAATTTAATTGCATTTGTCTCAATTTAATTTAATTTAGTTCAATTCAATTTAGTTCACTATAATTAAACTAATTTGATGTAATGTCGTTTAATTACGTAAGTCAATAACTTAGTTTAACATGAGTTAATTCAATTCAGATTAATTAACTTTCATGCAATTTTACATAGTATAGTTTAGTTTAATTTAGTTTAATTCATTTCAATTTAATTCAAATTTATTTAATTCATTTTAATTTAATTCAAATTGATTTAATTTATCTCAATTTAATTCAAATTAACTTAATTTAATTTAATATAATTTGATTTAATTTAATTTAATTTAATTTAATTCAATTTAAGTTAATTTAATTTAATTTAATTTAATGTAATTTAATATTAATTTAATTTAATTTAATTTAATTTAATTTAATTCAATTTAATTTAATTTAATTTAATTTAATTTAATTTAATTTAATTTGATGTAATTGATTCAATGAAAATATAATCAAATATAATTTAATTTAATTTATAATTTAATTGCATTTGTCTCAATTTAATTTTATTTAGTTCAATTCAATTTAGTTCACTATAATTAAACTAATTTGATGTAATGTCGTTTAATTACGTAAGTCAATAACTTAGTTTAACATGAGTTAATTCAATTCAGATTAATTTACTTTTATGCAATTTTACATAGTCTAGTTTAGTTTAATTTAGTTTAATTCATTTCAATTTAATTCAAATTAATTTAATTCATTTTAATCTAATTCAAATTGATTTAATTTATCTCAATTTAATTCAAATTAACTTAATTTAATTTAATTTAATTTAATTTAATTTAATTTAATTTAATTTAATTTAATTTAATTTAATTTAATTTAATTTAAGTAAGTCAATTTAATCAATTTAATTAATTTAATTAATTTAATCAATATTTAATTAATTTAATTAATTTAATTTACTTTGACTTAATTTAATTTGATTTAATTTAATTTATATTTAGTTAAATCCAATTTGAATTAACTTAATTTTATTTAATTTGATTTGATTTAATCCAATTTGAATTAACTTAATTTAATTTAATTTGATTTTTTAATCCAATTTGAATTACCTTAATTTTATTTAATTTGATTTGATTTAATCTAATTTAATTTAATTGAGTTTAATATGTATTATATTATAAATTACCCGGTCTGGGCGGCCTGTAGCAAGAGCCATCGTTCAAGGGCCTATGCTGGTAGAAGAGGTCGCAAGAGTCTTCGGTGGAGCTGAAGTAGTGGCAACAGAAGAGTTTGGGCAGAAGGTTCTCATAGAAGTGGCAGAAGACGTCGTCGCGGCATTTCTCGATGGTGCCAGCGCTCGCGGGCGTAGTCAACAGCTCCTCCGTCTTCCGATCATAGCAACACTGAAGGCCGTTGCCACTCGCGCCGCTGAATAGAACGATTTGGGTGTCATCGGAATAAGCGTTTCCATCGCTTGTCAATAATTACCATGCAGACAGTTTTTGGTGTTGATTCCCGCTTACCTTACGTCTCTTGTTCGATAGCACTCTGTTGCCTCGGGATGGTAGAAGCAGTCTGAAATGTCTCGGGATGATTTTTTTCGCCGCCCCCCAGGGCGGCGAGTATATATACGGACGCTATTGTCTGTTCGTGTGTCTGTGTGTGTGTCTGTGTGTGTCACAAAACTAGACACGACGGTTAGTACCACCCAATGGAGTCGAATGCGCTGAGTAACGTGCCGTTGTCCGTTTCTGTTGCTAATTTCCCTATTTCGAGATATTTACAATTAAAATGTGAAAATGTCAAAAATGACACTTTTATTTACAAGTCGTATCGGCAAAGTTTTTGCTGAAATGGAAAGGGCATAAGACGCGATGAATTTGTGACATAGTTTCGGATTTTAGAATCCACGAAATTATGGATATTTTCAAGGATTTTGTCAAAATTCTCAAATTTCGACAATTTCAAACAGCTTAAATTTCAAAACTTCTTTGCACCGATGTATCGAGTATAGTCTGCAAGTATTTAGCAAATAGTTTCAGCGACTATCATTAACGAAATTTAGGATATTTTTAAGGATTTTGCTAAAATCCCCAAATTTCGACAATTTCAAACAGCTTAGATTTCAAAATTTCTTCTCACGGATGCGTCGAGCATAGTCTGCCAAGTATTTATCAAATATTTTCAGATTTTATAATTGACGAAATTAGGGATATTTTCAAGGGTATTGTCTAGATTCCCAAATTTCGACAATTTCAAACGGCTTAAATTTCATAATTTCTTTGCATGGTTGTGTCGGGCATAGGCTGCCATGTATTTAGCAAATAGTTTCAAATTTTATAATTAACGAAATTAGGGATATTTTTAAGGGTATTGCCAAAATTCCCAAATTTCGACAATTTCAAGTAGCTCAAATTTCAGAATGTGTTTGCATGGTTGTGTCGGGCATAGTCTGCCAACAATTCAGCAAATAGTTCTATATTTTATAATTGATGAATTTAGGGATATTTTCAAGGTATTTCTCAAAATTGCCAAATTTCGACAATTTCAAACAACTTAAAATTCAAAATATCTTTGCGTGGATGTATCGGGCGTAGTATGTCAAGTAGTTATGAAGCAGTTTCAGATTTTAGAATTCGCGAAATTAGGGATATTTTCAAGGTTTTTTTCAAATATGGCAGATTTCGGCAATTTCAAATAGCTAAAACTTAGTAATATTTTTCCATAGATGTGTCCGGCAACGTATGTTTTTGCCACCTATTCAATCGAAAACGAAGCGCGGCAAGTCTGTTCACTGTGCGGTTCTGCAATCTACAGCAACGGTATCGTCACCATCCGCATTTGTGACGCAAAAGAAAAGGGCGTCGTCCCATTTAGACCCTCTTCATTCCAAAGTGAACCTGCGGCGAACATTCCTGATCCATTTATGGATCAGTACCCACCAATGCACCATGCACGACACACTATACAATGCCAATCAACCATCATCGGGTACCCAGTTTTTACTCTAAGCTTGTTTCTTAAAACAGTGGCGTGACAGCGCTGCATAGTGTCAACTATTGCAACACACTCACGGCTAAAAGACTTACTTGGCTGAGTTTGGAACTGTGGCTGGAAGTCCTCTCTGCAGAATGGGTCCCTCTCGAAGCGCTGGTCGCGTAGCGCCTGAAAGTAACGCGTCTAGCGACGCATACAAAAACAACGAGTTATGAAACTAAAAACTAAACTAAACTAATTCGGGAGTTTTTTTGCCAACCGCCTGTTAAAAAACTCACAGAAATTGACTATTTTGGGATGAGTTTTTTAACTGCAGTTAGAAGATTAACTAGAGCCAGCCAGTTTTGACAGTTTTTTTTGCCCGGCCTCAGCCGGGCGCCACCCTACGAGAGCTCGGCGTGCGCGCGTGCGTGCGTGCGTGCGTGCGTGCGTGCGTGCGTGCGTGCGTGCGTGCGTGCGTGCGTGCGTGCGTGCGTGCGTGCGTGCGTGCGTGCGTGCGTGCGTGCGTGCGTGCGTGCGTGCGTGCGTGCGTGCGTGCGTGCGTGCGTGCGTGCGTGCGTGCGTGCGTGCGTGCGTGCGTGCGTGCGTGCGTGCGTGCGTGCGTGCGTGCGTGCGTGCGTGCGTGCGTGCGTGCGTGCGTGCGTGCGTGCGTGCGTGCGTGCGTGCGTGCGTGCGTGCGTGCGTGCGTGCGTGCGTGCGTGCGTGCGTGCGTGCGTGCGTGCGTGCGTGCGTGCGTGCGTGCGTGCGTGCGTGCGTGCGTGCGTGCGTGCGTGCGTGCGTGCGTGCGTGCGTGCGTGGCATCACAATAATTCCCACCCACGTAGAAGCACTCTTCTCTAAGCCCAACCTGATTGAGGTCTGGCGGGCAGCAGGGTCTTCTGGCGTAGGCGTTGAGTGGTGTGTCTCTGTCGGCGAAGTCTTGGCAGAAGGCCAGATTGTCCTGATAGCTGGTGATGGCCAGCAGAGGGGTTCTGGCCACCAGCTGACTGGTCCCTGAGGCGTAGACCTGCAGCACGGCCACCACCACCTCCCTGGGCCAGTCCTGGAACGACTCCGTCGACAGACGAAAGCTGCCGTCGTTCTGCTCGTCTGCAAGAGAACGACAGTGGTTTCATTTTGCTTCTCTGCTGTGTATCATCCATACATGTGTCGAAGGGGCTCACTACGTTCCATCTGAATGCGCTCCACTCTGTCGAAGGCCCCAGAAGAGTCGCTGACGAGAAGTCCAGTGGCGTCGATGTCCACTCTGTCAGGAGTGCCTGGGAGGTCGCCGGCCTCAGGTACCCACTCCAAATCGTAGAACTGCCCTCCAGTCTCAGCTCTGGTGATGTCGATGAAGGGAGAGAGACGGCCCTGTGCGTCCCTCACGCGCGCGAATGGCACGTACCGTAGTTCTCGTAGGACACTGAAAGCGAAGTAGAAAGCGTTTCAAGAAAGATATGTAGTAGAGAATCATTCTGCAATAGTGTTGCCTTTCTTGGAGGGTACAAGCAAGTAGTTTTGAGCAGTCGGCTGGGGTGTACAGTGTTAGGCAGAGCAGAAGTTCTACCGAACGAGCCGCTCACCCGACTGAAGGCTGCCAACGTATCGAAAGGTCATTCCGTCGGCGTTTCTGGCTTCGATGGTCACAGGCACTTCTCCCACAGTAATGGTGACTGGTTTGGGACAGCGGACGATGTTGCGGTTCTCCTTTCTTCCTCTTGTGACGGAGGCGGGATTGACGGCGACGTCGCGGAAGATGCATTGCACTTCTGCTGTGTCCTCGAAGTCGAAGCAGGGACCGGCGGCCACCAAATCGCCCGTCGACAGCTGGTCGGCGAAGAAGGGCGCCAGGAAGAGGGTGACTGAAGGTTGAACATCGCTCGGTACATACCTACATCGGACTAGTAAGCTTAGTACTTCCACAACATTCAGGTTCTCTCACGGTCTTCGGTGTTGCAGGTGTCGCCGGTGATGTCTGAGCCGTCGACGCGGAACATGTACTTCCCGGCAATGCCGATGTTTGACGTCTGGTTGATGCTGATTATCTGCGGAGTGGTCGATCCTTCGACAGTGAAGAAGTTCTCACCGTTTCCGCTGTCGAAACCCACCTGAAAGCGGTGTTTTCTTGAACACAAACCCCCCGACACACACCTCCGCCCGCCTTTGTAAGTGGTGGCTATTATATTTGAAAGTGGAGGTGGCAAATAATCGGCGCCAACTTGCGCGTGGATGTTTTGGCTCGCTGTTCCAAGGGTCCATTCGATTCGATCGTAGCTGTAGATGACGAATGTTCGATAGGCGTCCGACGCGATCACTGCTTGGAAGGTGTTTCTCTGAAAAATGCTTTGGCGGCATTGCAAAAGATCTCCTACTGCAGGAATATGTATGCCAGATGTAACGCGGGTTGCATGGGAAACGAGCGCACCAAGTTGCTGTCGAGTCCGTAGCCCGGCGCTTCATCCCAGGTGACGACGAAGGCGTAGGTGGCTGTGAAGTCGGCGTCTCTGACGAAGTGATCGCGCACGTCCCGAGTGGCCTTATTGAGAATGCTGGCCGTCGACAGTTCTGAGGGGACGGGCTATATCTGAATAAGTGCCCCCAAGTTCTGAATGAGTGCCCCCAAAGTCTGAATGAGTGCCCCCAAAGTCTGAATGAGTGCCCCCAAATTCTGAATGAGTGCCCCCAATCTTCTAAGTGCGGCGTCTGTCTAATCACGGTGTGGATGGAGCCGCGGGGCCAAGAATCTCATCTGTGGGAGTCGTTACACCGCGTTCGATCTCTATACCTTCAGGCAAGATTTTCCTATGAAATCAGGCTATGCTTAGGCTCGCCCTGCGCCCACATTTCACAAGAGTCAGTCGGCGTCGCAGTCTGGCGGGTCGAAGCTTAGGCTTAACGCGACCGGTGACCGACTTCAGGGCGCGCGGAGCGCGCCCTGAAGTTGGTGGTCGCGCTAAGCCTCAGCTGAGACCCGCCAGGCGCGACGCCGGCCGAGTTTTAGTGCAAACAGTGGGTGGGGTGAACACTCCTCCATCTACTTCACCTCCTGCTTAGGCCGGCTGTGCCCGACAGGTTACTCACACGGCAGTGGTAGTAGTGCGCCTCTGGGTCCTGGTGGCACTCATTCAGAATTTTGGGGGCACTCATTCAGAATTTGGGGGCACTCATTCAGAATTTTGGGGGCACTCATTCAGAATTTGGGGGCACTCATTCAGACCCAACCGAGGGGACGATGCTCGAGGAGCGGCGGTACTCGTGGTAGAAGATGACGCCCTCGCTGCTCGTTAACACGTCGGCCCAGAAGGGCGCCACCAACGCGTAGTTGATGGGGAAAGGGTCGGGCGTGTAGTCGGAGATGGGCATCTCGAAGGAGATCGCTCCGTTGATGTTGACCTGTTGTGGTCAGAAGAATGTACATAAGCGTCCAGTAACAGATGTGCAGACAGTTTCTGGCCAAGTGAATCCTGTTTGTATTGCATGTACCGTATTTACGCCAATAAGCCCCCCTCCCCTGTCCCTACTTCGACGACATGCCCTCGGAGGACGAGATGGGGAGGGGGGCTTATTGGAGTATTTACAGTTACCTTTTGCATCTAGGTAACCTATGTGCTCACGAAAAGCTTCGTCTTCCGCTGGCCATAGAAGTTGAGCGATTGAAGAGTAGTAGAGTAAAGGGCAAACATGGCCCGTCGGCATGAAAGCGACGTCGCACGTCGTTGGGACCCACACCATTCGATCCGCAGAGGTCGAAAACCCCCCTCTATGCGAAATTTCAGAAAAATTGAAATTTTAAAATTATGACAAAATTGACAAAATTCCAAATTTACTGAGTACATTGTACGTGCTTGGTGAAATGCAATACTGATAAGGAATTGTCACGTGACCTAGTCACGTGCAGGAGCCCCTGCATACCAAGCAAGTGCAGGATACCCTGCATACTAAGAACATGCAGGAACCCCTACAGAATTTCGAAATTCTACTTGGTTACAGCAATCCACCCTCGGCTACCGTTTTTCTTTCTATTAAGTTTTTACGTTAATAAGTTATTAATAAGAAAATAATAAAAGAACCCGCCTACTATTCGGTCGGTTACGGTAGAAAACCGACGCCGACTTTTGGGTTACCCCAAGTCTCTTATCTCCGTTTCTACTTGCCTAGCGGCGCAAGTTGCGCAACGTTGCGCAATCTTTCTGCTTACTTAACCACTGTAAGTTGCACTGTCTAGCTCTGTCCCACTATTGCACTTGGCCCACTATTGCGAAATTTGAAATTTGAAAATTTGAAATGGCCGCCTCCTCCTCTTCTGTCCCCAACGGCCCACCCAAACGGAAGCGCCGCTGCCTGCCTGTGGACGTGCCCTCGCCGGCTGTCGACGACTCTGCTGCCCCAGGCGCCAGCTCTGATGGCGAAATTGCCGAATTTCGTCACTACTGGCGTGACTACATCGGCACGCAGCACATCAAGACGAGCGAGCAGCGCTACACGTTCGTCAGGGAGCTCGACGGCCTGGACTTCACCAAGGATCTGATGCTGGCCTACCTGAAGGCCATCATGAATCTCAACAAGTTCCAGGGC
>JASAMZ010002173.1:0-10937 GCA_030248115.1 Linhomoeus sp. GSCO2_2 | reverse complement strand
GATGATGATGATGATGATGATGATGATGATGATGATGATGATGATGATGATGATGATGATGATGATGATGATGATGATGATGATGATGATGATGATGATGATGATGATGATGATGATGATGATGATGACGATGATGATGATGATGATGATGACGATGACGACGATGATGATGATGATGATGATGATGATGATGATGATGATGATGATGATGATGATGATGATGATGATGATGATGATGATGATGATGATGATGACGACGACGACGACGACGGGGGGGGGGGGGGGGGGGGGGGGGGGAGACGACGACGACGACGACGACGACGACGACGACGACGACGACGACGACGACGACGACGACGACGACGACGACGACGACGACGACGACGACGACGACGACGACGACGACGACGACGACGACGACGACGACGACGACGACGACGACGACGACGACGACGACGACGACGACGACGACGACGACGACGACGACGACGACGACGACGACGACGACGACGACGACGACGACGACGACGACGACGACGACGACGACGACGACGACGACGACGACGACGACGACGACGACGACGACGACGACGACGACGACGACGACGACGACGACGACGACGACGACGACTACTACGACGACGACGACGACGACGACGACGACGACGACGACGACGACGACGACGACGACGACGACGACGACGACGACGACGACGACGACGACGACGACTACGACGACGACGACGACGACGACGACGACGACGACGACGACGACGACGACGACGACGACGACGACGACGACGACGACGACGACGATGACTACGACGACGACGACGACGACGACGACGACGACGACGACGACGACGACGACGACGACGACGACGACGACGACGACGACGACGACGACGACGACGACGACGACGACGACGACGACGACGACGACGACGACGACGACGACGACGACGACGACGACGACGACGATGACGACGACGACGACGACGGGACGACGACGACGACGACGATGATGATGACGATGACGACGACGACGACGACGACGACGACGACGACGACGACGACGACGACGACGACGACGACGGCGACGACGACGTTCAGCGCGTCTCTACTGCAGACTTGGCCACTCAACCCAACTGGGATGGTTGGTTTTCGTGGTGTCTAAAAGATGTCTCCACTGAAGCAGAGTTGTTGGAAGCAGAGACCTTCTTGCTCGCTCGGAATTCGGCAACAACGGCAAGCCGAAGGTCGAAGAGGCGCTGGAAAAGATCCGGATTAACATCCGGTGGCGTCATTTCAACGAGGCAGCCATCTGTGCCAGCTGGCGATCGTAGAAGCACCATGGTCGAATGAGTGCTATGATTTGTTCGCCGTTAAATCCACTTGCTTACAAATGTTCACTGGGCGATAGTTGTTTTGTGGGAGTGCATGCTTGACAAGGCCATCTGCGCTATTTCAGTTCATTTTCAGTTTAGTAGAGTGAGGCGCTGGCTGACACTTTAGCACTGCCAACCTATTATTAACACAGCATTGCGCCCGCGAGTTGTTTTCTCGTCGACATGTTTCCGCGCCGCGACTCGACGCACGCTAAGAATAACTCTGGAAAGGGTGTAACGGGCGCGCGCGCTCGCGCGCGACCTGAGCACGCGAGTGCAAGAAGGAGACGTCGTCACACTGGGACGCTCCGTCGATCGGCGCGTGTTTTCGTTTATTGGCACTATTCCTCTTTGCTTGTGGGAAGACGGGAAGTGCCGTAAAACTTAGAACAGTAGGAAGACCGAACCATTGGTTGTACGTACTGCAGTACGGATGTATTTTGCATGCAGGCAAGTTGTGCTGTGAGAGCCGAATTAGTCGCCGGAACAGCTAAAACGTTCCGAGGTTTATCTCTGCGTCACTGGCAGATGATAGCTAGTTTGCAGCAAGCGACGTTGTGCGCGCGCGAAGAAACCTGAGTGTGGCCCTTGTGTAGTGTAGAGTTTCTCTACGCGTGTTTCCGTTCACGGGTTCTCATTTTAGATGTCTTTTAGCGACTTCGAGCCGCGTGACTTCTGATATGACGTTGGCAACAGCTGTCATCTTGCTGGCTGCAGCCGCCGCCTGCCAAACAGGTAGGTCTATTCAAAACTCGCCAAAAGACAACCTCCATCCATACATACCATTTCTGCTTCAAAATTCCAGCGCCGCTATCCCAGATGACTCTTGTGGCGTGTCGACGTAACCCCAGGCTGCCATTCTGTCCAAAGGCCCAGCCGACCACGCGAGCGCCACGCAGGACCACAACCACGCGCAAGCCACGCGACTGGGACCCCATCTGCAAGCAGTACCAGTCCCACTTCTTCTACTACTGCGGCAACGTAGAGGAGCACGACGTCGAGATGGAGCAGAGGTAAAGATTTGTTCTTCAATAGATTGTGAATATTTTTAAGTAAAATGTCATAATCATATTAAATGTGTTGTCGGCTCTCTTTCAGGTTGCTGAAGTACTGCCCCCTCTACGTTCGCTATTGTCCCGATTACATAAGGTGAGCGCAACTAACATTGATGACAAACACTCACTGGCATTGCATCAGGCCAGGCCAGTGTCACTGGACACATTGCTAGTTCTTACAATGAGAAGGATCTGATAGGCCTGTCTGTAGTCAGAAGATACCTACGTAAAACTGCTCGGCGCTAATCAGTATGTACATACAATATGTGTTTGCACTTCACCAATTTTGCCGCGTTTGCGCACTTCCACACAAATTGTCAACAATTCCATTCTATCAATTCCAGAAAAAAGATCCCAGAGTGGTTCCCCGAGATTCCCGTGACCACCACGACCCTGGAGCCCTGCACCTGGGCCTGTCAAGCTCCCCACTGCACCCTGGAGTGCAAGTGCGACTACTACTGGACCGACCTGAGCATGGAGAAGGAGTGCAACGAAGGCGCCGGCTTCCCCATGGGGAATACGGGTTGCGTGGCCTTCTTCGACAAGTGCAAGCAGCTGGGCTACGAGTGGGACTTCGCCAAGATGAAGCAGAACCAGAGGGAGAGGACCATAAAGAAGGGACTCGCCCCTGAAGAGCCGCACAACAAGCACAACAGGGCCCACCACGCCCAGTGGTACAGGTGAGGCTTTGATGAAAGTGTTGAATTGACGAGCTGTGCAGGAGCCCCTGCATACTGTACTCGCAGTCTTGTGCAGGAGTCCCTGCATACGCGCAGAACTGTGCAAAGTCCCTTCCCTTGTACGCGTACTTTTGTGCAGGAGCTCCTGATACCCATCTCTACATGAGCTCCTCTGTGTTCGCAGTCTTGTGCAGGAACCCCTGCATACACGGAATTCAGTTGCCGCTCAAAATGCTCCGGCTTACACTGCTTCCACGCGACACCTACCTTCTTTCGCTTCAGAGGTCCCTCATCCAGTCACACCGACTGGATGCGCGGCGACACGCGTGCAGGCAATGACTGGGGCGTGCCAGCCCTGGGTATTGGTGGCACCGTTGGCGAGACGGCGGTCAAGTACCCTTCTCTGGGCACCTTTATCGACATTGACAACCCCACCGCCCCCGTTGTGCCACCGTTGGGCTGAGTGAGAGATGCGACGACAACACCGACATTTGTGGGGTGATTTGGTGCGCAATTCGCATTGTGATTCGGTGTGATTTGTCCGCTGACCTGCCCCGTGTCGTTTTGACTTCGGTTAGTTGTACTGACGACTACGTGCATAAGACGGCAAAGGTCGCCTACACTTTCACTCACACTTCTGGTGCGGTGTATATGCTGTCGACCACGACTGCAACACTCACAAAAGCGCAAAAGTTCTCTCAACTACAGGGAGAATCACGGACGCTTCTCCTCGCGCGTAGTGGCGCGAATGACTGTATTCCATCCGCTTCAAGCGCCAAAGACCAAACCACAGTTCAAACGGCGGCTTCTTTGAGGCGTGATATCTGAATCACGCTAAGACACTTGTCTGCTGTTGTTGCAGTTCGAGCGAAAGCGTGTTCACACTTCACCCATCGTTGAAGAGACGCCGGCTGGCTTTGTGCTCAGGTACATACATTGTGTACATAGGAAGGTAGACGGTAAGTATGTATGGCAACAACGCAGTGGAGTAGAGTAGAGTGACATTGCTACAGCTCGATCATTGTTGTATGCGCATGCGTGCACATACCTTCTGTAGGAGGACCCTACCTACTTGTACACAGGCTCAAGTACAGAACTGTAACCTTGAGCTTGAAATCAGCAATGAGTAATACTGCTCTCCTCGGTATACGCCGACGCCCATCTCTTTCCGTCAGTGCAAAAGCTAGCGTGTAGTCATGTAGACGTAGTCCGTGTGAACGTGGCGGCGGCTTTGAGAAGACGTTTTAGTGGAATCACTTCAAATTGCAGATTATACCTAAAGGGCCTAAAAGACTCTCACAGCCTACAAAGTTTCTTCGCCATGCGAGGCCTCATTTGTCCGCTGCTGCTACTGCTTGGCCTCGCGGCTGGCGCAGTCGCCGAATCAGAAAGCAGCGGTTCCCCCCACCCGGACAAGGTCGTGTTTTACCCAGTCGACATGCTACTGAATCCATCTGCTGTTCGGCGAGACGAGTGCATAGGCCTCAGATGCAAAATCAGCCTGCAGATCTGCTTTATTTCCCACAACAGAAGTCTCATTACACGTCACTGCGCAAACTCTTCCACTGTGGAGATTTCCAACTCCCACCTGAACCATATCCCAGTCGGTAAGAAGGGGCAGCGTGCTATCGTTCTTCAACTAAAACCCGACACGCTCTCGGGGTTGAAAGTCGAAGTACCACTGTCGATGGAGCACTACAAGAACTACTTTGTGAGTTTGTTGTTGTTGTTGTCGTTGAAGTCGTTGTTGTTGTCGTTGTTGAAGTTGTTGTTGTTGTTGTTGTTGTTGTTGTTGTTGTTGTTGTTGTTGTCCGTAGTTGTTGTTGTTGTTGTTGTTGTTGTTGTTGTTGTTGTTGTTGTTGTCTGTTGTTGTTGTTGTTGTTGTTGTTGTTGTTGTTGTTGTTGTTGTTGTTGTTGTTGTTGTTGTTGTTGTTGTTGTGTTGTTGTTGTTGTTGTTGTTGTTGTTGTTGTTGTTGTTGTTGTTGTTGTTGTTGTTGTTGTTGTTGTTGTTGTTGTTGTTGTTGTTGTTGTTGTTGTTGTTGTTGTTGTTGTTGTTGTTGTTGTTGTTGTTGTTGTTGTTGTTGTTGTTGTTGTTGTTGTTGTTGTTGTTGTTGTTGTTGTTGTTGTTGTTGTTGTTGTTGTTGTTGTTGTTGTTGTTGTTGTTGTTGTTGTTGTTGTTGTTGTTGTTGTTGGTGTTGTTGGTGGTGTTGTTGTTGTTGTTGTTGTTGTTGTTGTTGTTGTTGTTGTTGTTGTTGTTGTTGTTGGTGTTGTTGTTGTTGTTGTTGTTGTTGTTGTTGTTGTTGTTGTCGTCCTAATTGAAAGTCGGCGTCAGGCTTTTCTACGGCTGGGACTCTGTTATCACCCGCTGCAAGGGCACATCTGCCCCAGAGAGTACCGGCTCTGGGATATCTTGAACTACAAGAGCGTCGATGGCTTCCCCTTCTCGAGCCGCCATAAATCGGACACCAAAATCGCCTCCTTCGGAACAGGCGCCAATTTACGCAGGTAGGCCCCAGTCGGCCTGGGGGGTTAGATACAAGGGGTGGGGGGGGGGCACACTTTCGGCTAGGGGAGGGGGGGGCGCTACCCCCCCCCCATACCCCCCCCCCCCGGTTACACGTATGGGTGTAAATCGCTAGAAGAAGGACGCCGATTCCAGGTTTTCCTACCAGGCGCAGACGGTGTGTCGACCCGACTGGTACGGCTGCTTCTGTGACACCTACTGTGCCAAGGATAACGACTACGGTAGCTTCAAGAAGCGTGACGGCACCACAGGCTATTATGACACTCCCAAGTGGACTTGCGACGAGGACGGCAATCGCGTGTGCACCGACAACGCCTATCCCAAGTGGGTGCCATCTATACCAGGGTGGTCAGCATGGGATGCCTGCATTGTGTCCAGTTTTGATTGATTGAACGAAAGTTGACCTTCTCTGAAAAAGCCGCCGTTACCCAGTCCCGTGCACTGTCAAAAGTGTGTGTACATAGCACCATGTCAACTCAATCGCATGTACCTAGTCACCTAATGGAACGGCGCCCTATGACGAACTGCAGTAACAGTACTCAGTACTCGAACTGAGCGCGGCGATCGCTGTGCAAATGAAGTCAGGCGTTCGTTGCGCATAGACAACTGTACCTAATGTAACTACTACCTACCTATATAGGTAGGTTGAACATGTTCATGTATGCGAAAGCCGTGGTGGGAAAATTCCATCGCAATCGTTAGACTTCCTGTCTCAGAAGCGAAATGGAGGCTATTCACTACTGCAACGAAACTTTCGCGACCGAGAAACTTTGCGAAAGGCGCTGCGTAGCCGAAGACGAACGGGTTCGCTGCCATGTGTGCGGCCATCAACTCATGTGCAAATTCCGTGAGGAGCTCGCCTTGGCTGCTTACAAAATGTGTTAGAAGCGCTTTTGATAATGAACAATTTAGCTTTTGTCGAGAAAGGACTGAAGGGCGCCGCTGGGACGGCCGACGACTGCATTCCTTACGACTGCGACGTTATGAAGAGACTGGGGTACTGTAACACCGCGTCAACTGAGCTGGCCGTGATTGTCCTTTGTCAACTGTTTACTCCCAACCTCAAAACAAAATCAAAACGCATTCGCAGGCTAGAAAACGGCGCGTGTGGTCAAAGAGGCACCTGCAAAAATCTGGAACGAGCGGATGCCCTCACGGGGTTCGCTGGTTGCGACTGTTTCGAAGGCTGGGCAGGCGATTGGTGCATGGAGAGGACAACGCCTTCCCAGAACAAGGAAGATAATAGTACTTCCGCTTTGGCCTTCACAAGCGGCCAGCGCAAGCTACCGTTCGTGTGGACAATCGCGTTGATCGTCCTGGGTACGGTGGTGATGTCTGGGCTGGCTGTGGCATTCGTCTACGCCAGATACGGAGTGTAAGCTTGGCATTTGCCATTTATAGAGTGAGAGCCGATTTGTCAGGTGTGTTAATCGAATTTCATTGTTTCTGCAATTTCAGCGTCATAAGGGCAGGCGCTTCGACTTTCCCCGAAAGATTCCGTGAGTCGGTCCGCAGCGCCACCATTCGCTACAGCAACAGGCCCTCAGGCGAAGGAAACACTGTTGATCCCGAAATCATCGACAATCCAGTCTATGGGAACGAGCAATCGACTTAGATTAGACGCTAAGCCATAGTTGTGCTTGCCTACTGTAGTGACAACCATAGTGAAACAGTGCGAGAAATCTTGTGATTGGATTACTACTTTTGGTACTTTTGGCACCGTTGGTACGTACCTAAGTACGGCTGTCAAATACCATTTTCTGGGCACCTTCATTGACATTGTCAACCCCACTGCGCCAGTTGTACCTCCGTTGGGCCGAGTGAGAAATGGCGTAGGCCTACAGCTACGATGCATACATAGACAGACTGCCACCTGTGGTGTAATTGGCTAGGGGTCCATGATTCGGTGTGATTTGTCCACCGACACCTTAGTTGTGAACCATCAACTGAAGTTTGTCGTGCTGTGCGGCTTGTTGTAGTTCTTACATGAATACGCAAGGCGAACGAGGCTTCTTCTCAACATAAGTACCGTGTGTCCCAAAAGTCCAGCCCCCCCCCCATCCACAGCACGCTGTATAAAGGCTAGCGAAGTCATACTTGCACACATGGTAGCCTATTATGTTTGCAACTCGGATGCAAAAATTCAGCACTCTATCTCAACCCATGCGCAAATGCGGGCGCAAAACGTAAAATTACTCAAATTCAACGATCGCGTCGCCTTTGGTTGGCAACAGCTCGCGAACGGGGCGACATTTGGCAGCTGGCAAGATGTCATTTGAAAGAGAACATAATGAGCTTCAAAATGACGCAAGAATGACTTTCGTAGCTTTCGCCATTATCCCGCAGTGGACCGTCAAATTCTGTCTGCCTGTCTTGGTTCTGCTGGCGACGGTCTTCTTCTCCATGGAGATGGCCTCCAGCAGGAGGAGGAGCATTGGCGACCGATTTTACGTTTTGTGCCCGCATTTGCGCATGGGTTGAGATAGAGTGCTGAATTTTTGCACTCTAGTTGCAAACATAATAGGCTACCATGTGTGCAAGTATGGCTTCGCTAGCCTTTATACAGCGTGCTGTGGATGGGGGGGGGGGGGGGGGTGGGCTGAACTTTTGGGACACCCGGTACATGAGAATCACAGGCGCTCCTCGCGGCGTATAATAGCGCGAAGTGCCTTTCAAAGTTCAATGCCCTAAGGAAAAGTTCAAGCGGCGCCCTTTGAAAATGGCTTCTTTGGAGTGTGATATTTGATTCACGCCTAAGACACTTGCTTGCGCCTTGCAGCGGTAGCGTTAAGCGCGACCGCTCCACTTGACCCCACTTTACTCAGCCAATTGTACACGACGCGCGTACTAGTTGTGTCCAAGATTGAAGTTATGAGCATACGTGTATCCGGGGGGGGGGGGGGGTATGGGGGGGGGAGGTGGGTAAGATATCCCCCCCTAGCCGAAAGTGTACCTCCCCCCCATACCCCCCAGGTACCCCCCCCCCCGCCTTCCCCAAAAGACCCCCCCCCCATAGAATTTCACAAAGTTTCGCCTGCGGCGCTTAAAAATGGCAAAAATGTCGCCTGCGGCGCTATACTTTTGGACGTTTTTGACCAAAATTATGCGATTTTTGGCATTTTTCACTTTTTGGTACATATTTTGGTGGTGCAGCAGTGTCCAACATCTGTTTAACATTATGCAGTCCTTATTACAGTAGTCGTCCTACAGTATGCGCCCTACTCATTTCCTGCGTTATGCGTTGCAACGGTCCACAAATACAAATGTCTCGCGCTTACCGCTCCACATGTGCAGCACCCGTAGTGCTTTCTGTCGAGTTGGTGCTCCATCTGCTGTCGAATGGTCGCGAACCTCTCGAAGCACACGAAGCAGACGAATTCGTTGTCTGAAATTCAGTTGCTATACTTAGTGCCAATTTCAACCAGGCAAGTCGTCCGGGGGACGCAGTATACTCCACAAAGTTGAACTCCTACGCACGGTGACTCCTCTCCTGTTGTGGTCTCCTGAGATACACTCTGAATTCGCAAAACTAATGCCGAATTCGTGATCTACATCCCAGAATACCCCCCCCAGGGAATCGACATACAACACCCCTAACTTCCTATGGACTCGCAGAACCAAAATTCTGCAGTTGGGGTACGGTAGCATGCGAATTCGTCATAGGTACGCTTAAACATCATCTAAACGCTAAAACTAATTGGAAATCGTAATCAGCGCCCCCAAAAACCCCAAAATCGAGTATAATATCCGCGAAAGTCGACCCGACACCCAATATTCAAATGGACGCGGCAGGGTTACTGTAGCTCTGCAAATTTGCCAAAAACACTTTTCTGGACCAGATTTCAACGTAGAATCGTTTAAAACCACTTTCTTTAACCATTCGGCAACGCATTCGAGCGCTACAGACGCTGAAACGCGAAACACGCAATTTTTGCACCCCGGAGTCAAAAAAAATCTATCAAGATAACTTTTTTGAGTAATTTTAGCCCCATTTTCTCCGTTCATGGCTCGATCCAGATAGCGGGGATCTGGGGAAATGTATGCAGGAAAAGTGGTTTCTCGCGGCTCTAGCTGCTACCTATCGCGCACAGCAGCCCATCAAAGTCGACCCGGGGCCAAAATTCGCGAATTTTTCAAATTTGGCGCCAAAATGGGTCCCGCAGTGATCCAATTCTTTTTTTTCCACCCCTCGGCCCTATCGAGTGCTACAACATATCTTGAAGATAGTATATACCATTATATGCAACTTTTTCGAGTTCTACCTTGTTTAACCCATTTTCCAGTACTTTGAAAATTTAAATTTTTGAATTTCCCGCCAACGGGATCCCGGCACGCCACTAGTGAATAGTCTATTAGCTTTGCGTCCCGTCACCCGCCAGACTTCAATGGGCCGCCGGCGCCGCCGCTGCCTTCTTCACTGACGCATAACACTTTGCGAAATGTTTGGGAAAGTCGACGCGCACATTTGAAATTTGAAGCATCGTACCACGAGAACGTCTGTGTACCATACTGTAGACCAAACTTACAGGATGCTATGGCGGTAGTACATATTTTATACTGTAGGGTTGCAGAAGGCCACCGACACACGAATCGCTAGCCGCAGGGAAGAATAAGATTTTCAGATACGGTTGCAAGCGTGAATTGGAGAGAGCTGCCTTCTTGTTTGTGACTCACTCAAAAGTCGTCGCCAACTCAGCTCAGCGCTACACTCAAACAGCACAATTAATGAGCTCAATTTCCTCATACATGCACGGACGAACCAAGCTCAAGATCCTTTTGCCAAACACGCGCTACGAAAGAGTTAAAAGCTCTGCCCTCTAGGATCTTCCCTGGCCATTAGGTGGCCTGTTGCTCTCATGCATAAATGGCGACGGCTGGAAGGAAGCGAGGGGAGGGAGGGAGGGAGGGATGGAGGGGGGGGGGGTAGCTGTCAAAGATAAGGCTGGATCGAAATTCCTCATCGGAGAGCGCGGAGAGTGGAGGGGAATATGGACTGGATTTGACGCCTCCTGGAGAGTGGCCTGTTGGCTGCCATCATCCATTCCTTTGGTTTGCCTGCTCTCCTCAGCTCGGCTGCCAAGAAATAGAAGAGGGGCAGAGCAGAGGAAGGAAGGTAGAATCTCACGCGATGTTGTGGCTCTGCCAGAAATCCCGCTTTGCGTAAGAATTTGTTAATAAGGGCGTATTGCTACTGGCGAGTTGTTATGATTCGCCAAAATTGCCAGCACTGACGCGAACAGGACCCTTTGCAACATTCCAGCAATACGTAACTGAACGAAGTATATGTACA
>JASAMZ010002171.1:0-32235 GCA_030248115.1 Linhomoeus sp. GSCO2_2 | reverse complement strand
TTGCTCTTGACTGGTCACTCTTGTATGTAGCTGCGAATCTAATTAAAGAAGGCGCCCTCCACGTCACCCCTTCGGCGCAGCGATAAACAACGCGATTCTCTTATGATGAAGTTCACAGCCACAGAATCACTAAATCTCTGTAATTACAGCCTGGACCGGACCGACAGACCTTCCCTTTCGTGCCACGCTTATTATGACTTGGCGGCTCGTGACTGCGGCTATATCCGCATGAAACGTAATCATCACAGGCATAAAAAACGTAATAGGGTTCACTGCAATCGGAAAGGAAATTTGGTGCGGCAGAATTGAAAACTTCAGTCATTTGATTGAATGTCGCCACGACGGGTGCTACATGCCAAGCCTAATCATGCACCGACTTTAACGAACGGAAAATAATGACTAACGGTCGGTCGGTAGGAGAAGTGTTCGGTGTTGAAGACATAACCCACTTTCACGCTTGGCAAAACCGAAGAGGGAAGTGGAAACAAGTGGCCGCGGCCTGGACTCGCGGGGACGATGGCACCCACATAGCGAAGGAATGACAACTGGAAGGCAACTAACCACTCTACCCAAGGGAGCATGCCACCTTTCATCACGGACGTCATTTACATTCAATGAGGCTTAGCGGTTTAGGCAGTGAAAGCGACCTCTTCAAATATGCACGGGGTCGTTGAGGACCAGCGGCTCATACCTTCGGCATTGTCCATTCCAAGAGGCTCGCCATCGTAACGACCGCAACGACTCTCAGACGCGAAAGTGAGAAGGATCACGTTCCGGCAGAAAAAGACGCTAGTTTTTTGGCTTCGGGAGAATGCAATCATCGGCCTGTGACAAAGTGCTACGGCTCTGCTGAGTAACTAGCCTCAGGCGGTGCGAAGCAATCAATAGTAAGCTCTGCGGACGTACCCAGTGTTGGCCAAGCGGGACACATGATACTGTTGTCGTTCTCCTTTCTTGGCACATTGACCGGATGGTGGATAACAACAGCGGGCCGACGTAACTGGCTCGCAGCCATCTCACGGCGGCCGATTCACGCCTAACACAAATAACAACTCTATGCGACGAACGAACGAACAACAACTGAGAACGAGTTCAAAGACTGCGCGCTTCAATAGTTGCCTAGCGACCCAATCACTCGGTTTCAGCCTTCCCAGACGAAGAAGGGCCGAAAGCGATCATCTCCAGTGTCGGCTGAAGGCCCGTGGTGCTTCTGGAGACGCTCTGGAGTCGAAGCGACGAGTCGCCGCCGGCGCTGGTCTCGGCCAAAGGGGCGCACCTTCGACAGCCCAAGCGGACCAGCGTCGCGGCTCTCAGCTCGCGATTCATCGACAGGAACAGCAGCCTGCGTGTTCTTGGCAGTTATGTACCTGCACTCGGTTTGCGTCGTACGAACGCTCGGTCGCACCGAGCCTCACTTGGATTCGCTTGCGTTGCGTCAAGCGATGGGCTACTCTACTAGTTCCAGTAAGAATAACCTACGTACGTACATACGAATCAATGACGAGCATCGTACGACATGTTGCGGTGCATCGCTATAACAAATTGGATATGGTGCATAATATTCGCTCGGTTTGTTATTTGAGTCCGGCTTGTTTCTCATATTCGTCCACTAACCCACTGAACGAGTTAGTTGCCTGTGTAGTGTGTAGCATCTAGTGAATTGCGCATCTCCCCTCCTCGCTCACCCGTTGACGCTGTGCGAGAGCATGATGATCCCAGTGGTGCAGAGGAACTGTAGCCAGGGATGGCTGAACACCTGGGACAGCACGATCCAGCCGACGATGGTCAGCTGGAAGGCGGCCCCGTTCAGCACCGTGATGAGAAACAGCTGCGAGCGCTGACGCCTTCTTCTCTGCTGACGATTGAGCACGCTCAGCGACAGACAGCTCCTGTCGTCGGCGGCGCTCCTTACCATGCTGGCCTCCTTGGCTGTCATCTGCAACAAAAGCAATCGTACAAATACGATAACGTAGCAATGCCAAAGCACAATATGTACACTGTAGCATGAAACCAGGATTAGGAGGAGGGAGGGGCCCAATGTTGCAAGACGGTCTCTTACGGCTAACCTAATTGGCAGTTTGCAATCGTTCTTCGACACTCTTCGACACCTAAACCGCACCACTTGTTGACCCAATTCTCAACTACAGCGGCAAGCCAGCATCAGAAAGCGTAAGCACCAACAATCTACCGCGTTGTCTCTTCTCAGCAGCGTCCAGGCGGAGAGGTTGATGACGAAGACGGCGAGGGCGATCGTCGTCCCGTGGAGGCCGAGGAAGACACGAAGGGTCTGGCCGCAGACTGTGTCTCCGAAGGCCCAGCCGTAGGTGCGCGAGTTGTAGGTGCAGGTGCAGCCGGGGAGGAAGTAGATGGTGATGTGCGCCAGGGACAGAAGCCAGCATAGGGCTACAAGTTGTAGTAGGTACCATGGAAACCCAGTGTTTTGAACACGTCGTACCGAGATAGCCGACACATTCTGCTGATGTCGCTCACCGACGCAGCGGTTGGTGTTGGCGGTCGAGAAGAGTCGGTCGTAGGCGGTGGGCCAGCCGATGGCCACCAGTCTGTTGACGGCGATCGCCAAGATGGAATAGACGGTGCAGAACCAACTGATGAAGTACACTTGGCTTAGGCTCTGGCCAAGACGAGTGCCGGCGATGGGCGAATGGCTGAAAGTGAGAGGAACTCCTAATATGCGCTATTGCTAGGTACATGGATGAATCAAGGCGCTGAAACCGACGTCAAAGTCATGAGGCTGCAGTAGAGCCCCCAACCCAAGAGGGCGATGCAGTCGGAGAGTGCCATGGAGGTGGAGAGTCGGGCGAAGGAACCGCCCCTCATCGACGGCAGGGAGGAGAGTTGCAGCAGCACCGACAGATTGGCCAGGAACCCAACCAGAGACACCGAGAACACCACTGCAGCCGCCAGCGCGTCCTCCATTGAGGCCGCGGTGCTAACCGCCGAGTGGTGGTGGCCCATACATGTCTGGTTGTGGAAGAACGCCATAATAGCGACGTCCTTTGGATCTCACTGGCAGGCGGAGGCTCTCGGTCGGTCGACAATAGTGTATCACATCAAAAGGCCGATTGCCGTGGGCGACGGACACGCGACCTTTGTTGGACGACGGGCGCAGAGAGAGCAATTATAACGAAGCCTTACCGACGTCACCCACAGGGCAAGGGTGTCGAATGGGTCTGTTTTGCGGCTCAGTTTCCTTCTCGTCTTAGCCAATTTAGTGAATGCAGCGGATAAGTCACTCCTCCGTCAGGCCGCCAGACTCGTTATAACGACTGCGGCAGCGGCAAATCATCAACAGGGCCAATTGAAGCAGAACTGGCTTCGTTTGCACCGCTGGGGACTTGTTGCTCAAGCTTCTTCTACTGTTCCTCGTACAAACAGGTGCACTTGACTATAGTACGGTAGGTCTGAATATCATTTGAGTTCCATTCCGTTTAGTGGAGGCGAGGGTTCCGAAGGTAATGAAAACGCCGGGTATTTAATCCACTTAGTGGGATGGTGTGCGCACGTAGCTTCTACACATGCATGTAGGACTAGTGCACCCTACGTAGCTCAGGTCACGAACGGCTCGCGTGCTGCTCTGCTTGCGCACATTAATTTGTTAGCCCACGGGGTGAAAGAAGAGATTGGTCTTACCAGCGTCACGACATTGAGACCAACCAGGTGTCATCTTGAACGAATTACTGGAAGGCAGGCGAGGCGAGCGGAAAACAAACTACAGAATGTAGGATCGTCTTGCAATCTCGGCACGGTCGTCACCGAAGTTCGTACGTGTCTTTGAAACTACTAGAGCGAAGGCAAGTGAAGACGCATGTTGAAGCCTCAAGTCAACGTATCAACGACAGCGATGACCATCTACGCGTTGACTAATCAATCAAGCGGAGTGTCTCTGGTTTCGGGGAGGAAGCAGCCTGCCAGGAGGGCATTGCCTGCGGCGATGAGGGCGCAGACGAGAAAGGGCGCAGGTTTCCACAGCTGGAAGAGGTAGAGGAGCTGCGGGGCCAACACTCCTCCCAGTCTGGCGGCCACGGTGCCCAGCCCGCTGCCCATGGTGCGCATTCGGGTGGGGTAGAGCTCGCCGCTGTACAGGTTGCAGACCACCCACAGGGGGAAGCTGAACAGGCTGCCGCTCAAGGAGCAAACTACCAAAGCCCAGGGGACGACTTCGTCCCAGCCGAGGACGTAAAGGAGCGCCAGTGACAGCAGGCTGACGCAGACGCCGTTGAGGCCGATCTGGTGGAGGGGCTTGCGACCCAGCAGGAGCGCCCTCTGAAGGCCGAGCGTGCCGAAGGCGGAGACAACGTTGACTACTCCCAAGAGGGCGAAGTTCCAATAGATGTCGCCCAGGAGATTGGACACGTTGAAGATGATCGTATAGCCCACCGAACCGGTCACCAGGAAGCTGACGACCAAGAGGAGGCTGCGCTGCGTGAGGCGCCAGCTGCTGAACAGCTCCAGGTAACTCTTGCAGGTGGTGGTCGACGTCTGGGCAATATCAGGGGCGGTGGCGGCTCCACTGACCTCATTGCTGCCGTAACTTCTTTCTTGATGCTGTTCGTCGAAGTTGGCGTCGTGGCCGTTCCACTCGGCCAGCGATTTCAGCGTCGCTTCAAGGCGCTTCTCGTGAGCAGTCTTGTCGTTGTACCACATATTTCTAAATTGTTTTGTTATTGTTTTGTTCCACTTCTTAATTTCATAAATTGTTTTGTTATTGTTATTGTTCCTCTCAAATTTCGACAAATTGTTCTTGTTATTGTTAACAATTTAGGAACAATTGTACCTAAATTGTTCCTAGGAAGATTGGGTGCCGCAGGGCAGAAGTTCGTTAAGTGGAAGTTTCCATGAAATCAAACGAGTTGCGACTTGAATAACGAAACATTCTCAAATTGTATGATATTTGCTCCATAACTGCTGTGGATTACTGCATACTTTCACCTACACTCAGAACAATTTAGGTACAATTTATGAGTTTCCAAATTGTTTTGTTCTGGCGCCATTTCAGATTGTTATTGTTATTGTTTTGTTCCTGGAAGGAGAGGAACAAATTGTTATTGTTCCTAAATTGTTAACAATTTAGGGGTACAAATTGTTAGGTACAATTTGTACCAAGGAACAATCGACAAGACTGCTCGTGAGTCAGACTTGCGCTTCTAACGCGCTGACATTGGGACTTCAACCACTCCGGGGTCTCCAGCAGCCAGACGAAGGCGACGATCGGTAGGACGCCCAGCGCATTGTGAACAGCGCTAAGCAAGCGCCACTCCTTGCAGAGGTACGCCAGAAGGGCCAGCCATATGAAGCCCACGGAGTTGACGCAGTCCATACTGGTCTGACAGGCCAAACGACTTCTGGAAAATTCAAAATAATCCCCGCTTTCAACGTTACCAGTCAAACGACACCTGAAACGTTTGTCCCACTGACTTGTCGTCCATCCACTCCATGGCCAGTATGATGACAGAGGCGTCGCAGGCGCCAGTGGCCAGTCCAATGGCGGCCCTGGCAGCAGTCATGACCTGCCAGCTGGGAGACAGCGCAGAGAGCGCTCCCAAGCCCACAGTGGCGCCCAGCCACAACCAGGTGTTCAACTTGCGGCCGTAACTGTCGCTGATTTGGCCGCCCAGCAAGGCCCCAAATAGCGCCCCGACGAGCTGCGTCGTTGTCAGCAGTGCTGGCACGAACGCCAAGTCTCCAGAGGGTTCCAAGCTGAATTCGGCCACCAGCGAGCGAAACTGATACACTTCAGTGGAATTCTCCCATCCACTGGAATGGTTCCACCGAGTAAGGTTACTCGAAGTTTTCGTCGGGATCGGCCCAACCCCACCGAATACCATGAAGACGACATTCCCTACCACCACGATTTGCGTCAGCCAAACTGTCGCCAGCAGAAACGCTTGGTAGCGCCCGAAAGAACGCGCCGAGTTTTCCGGTTGGTTTGAAGTCATTCTCTTAGGAAATAAAAGTGAGCTACTTGGCGCTAGGTGCCAAGGGCAGGGAAGGCGATAATACTGGCCGACTTGCTTACATAACAGCATTCCTATCGCTCTTCCTGCGCGCAGCGGCGGCAGCTTGCGAACATCGTTGCTATGCGTAACCAGGCGCTGCGCATGCGAACAAATATTGTACGTCGGTACGTATCCTGGCAGCGCAGGTTGCTACGCAGCTGATATAGAAAGACCTACCGAATGTACCGACCTACGCACTCTACTTCCTAGCGTGGAGTGCAAATCCTTGCTTTCTACTGGTTTGCACTGACGACGTTTGCATCGACCCTTGACTGTCGAACCATTGACGATTCATCGACAACCATTACAGTGTTGTGTAAAGGGTCACAAAGTGTCAGCGGTTCTCGTTGCAGAATGGAGACGCAAGACAAACCAACGCAACGACAGACACTTGTGAAAACACGAATTCCACACAATCGATATCAAATTGGAATTTCACTTCGACTTCACTCGCTTCGTTTCACTTCTCAGTTCTTCTTCATTCAGGCGGACTCGGCGGCGGCCAGTGGGTTCTTGAGCACGAGAATGACCGAGTCCCCTCGCAGGAACATCTTGGAGATGAAGCGGTCCTTGGCCACCGGCTTCGCCTGCAACACGCACACACCATTCATGCGACTGACGAACGGATGCGCGTGCACGTGTCAATCCTGGCTATGCCACTGTGTACAAGACTCTGAACTTCATGACACCCTCAAGATCGCAGCCTCACCTATGGTGAGCCTCGGCGTTCCAAAGTGAGGGCGGAATTGTATGCGCAACGTGCATTGCTACTGGATGTAGGTCCAATGAAACGTTGGCATCACTGTCACTCGCGCACTAACACACTCCAAGGTTTCATCGGACGCAATCAGGTTGACACAAGATGGGGTAGCTGAGGAGAGTCCGAGAGTGACATTCGGCCAGAAACCTTCCGACCAACATTGAAGTGCAGCCAATGAGCAATCTAATGCAAAGGCGCCAACCTTTTTCTTGCCCTTGCCCGACTTGGGCAGCTCCGTCCACATCTCCTTGACGTTCTCCAGCACCATGTTGCAGTGACTGCAGAGGAGAGAAGAACGATCGTTTCACAACATTATAGCAATCATTCTTTAGGAACACAAAATAATCCAGCCAGAGACCCCGAACATCACTCAGCCATATGTCTCATTCATAACTTGAACTCAAGAAGTCACACACACTGACACACACAACAAACAGCTTGTGTTGTACAAACCGATCAAAGGCCTTGACTCGACCCAGGAGCTTCTTGTTGTTCCGGCAGTTGATCAGAACCTAAAATCGAGCACAAACTGAGCATTCGTCCAAAAGCCAAATCAAAACTCCAAAAAATCGCCACAAAACCATCCAAAAGTACCTGCGTGTTGTTCTTGACCGACTGCGTGAGAATGGAGAGAGGGCCGACGTTGAACTCCTCCTGCTCCTTGGCCGCCAGCTCCTCCGGCGTCATCTCCGACTTGGGCTTGGCCGCCGACCTGGTTTGCGAGCAAAACATGATGGTTTTTCGCCATTTCATTACAAATTTTTCCGAATTCAACCGCTCAAAAACCCTCTCACGACATTCTGAAGTGATTCCGAAGAGCGAGAAGCAATCCGGGAGATTCCAAAAGCGCTTAGCGACGGCGAGAAAAGATTTCCGCGCTTTCTTCTTGAACGAACGCACGATTTTCGAATCTCCACGTTGAGAGCAGCGATAAGCACTGCACGGTGGCGAAACGTATCAGTACCGATGTTTGAAAGACGCTTCGCCACTTTTCAGTCACACAAAATGTAATTGGTGGACGCATTGGCAACTACGACGATGCACAGACAAATGTACGTCCTACGTACCTACGATATGAGCGAGCTACCTACATACGTCCTACGTACCTACGATATGACCGAATTTCACTACACCACAGACACAGAAGAGTTACTTCCAGCCGCCGCCATATCGCCGCAAAGTGTGACTGATTATATGTGACTGAACCGGTGAAAAGAGAGAAGTGTAGTAAATACCGAAATTGACGAATTGGAAACACGAGCAGTCATTGTGCCATGTTTATCGCCGATTAAAACAAGAACAGACTATTTCTCTCGTTACAAATGTTTCATACTGAGCGAATCTAAGGTCGGAGCAAAAGACAGCCAACTTGGACGTCAGAACCCGTTATTATTCTCGAATACCTACCTAGCCAGTACTGACTTGTTTGTCAGAACAGCTCTCCGTCCTACTTTCCGAATCACTCAGTCATGCTTCACTGCCTGTACATCTATCGCGGCTTGGTCTTGTAGGTAGGTAGCGGTCGATATGCATCTTCTCGATTAGACTAGCTGCCTGTCAGCTCTCAGGTCACGGGGCGGCGAAATTGCCGACTTCCTGTGGCCCGAGGCCCTTCGTTAACGAATGATCTCTGCCAAGTGGCATTGACACTGTCTAGCGGAGCGGCGCCAATAAGAAGCCGGCCCGTCCCCCCCCCCCCTCCAAGGACTTTGAACCCCGAGAGCAGAGGACGTGTAAGCTGCGGAGGAACAAAACGAAAACAGTTGCCGAGTTGGGCCGTCAGCAGCCCCGAAAGCGGAGATTCGGCATGGCAATTCGAGCTCCGAGCTTGTTCGATTCAAAAGCGCCGTCGGCTGCGGGACACAGGAGCTGTTTTGAATTCCACCGCAGCGAGTTAGCGGAAAGAGGGCGGAAGGGGAAGGGAAGGGGGCAGCTTCGGGAGCGGATTAGAATAGCTTTTCCTGCCTCGGCGCGACGCGCGCGCGCCTTCATTTATTACTTCTACAAGACCTCCTCCCTTATAACCCCCTCTCCTCACTACTTTCCCCTATAAGAAGCGTGTAGGGGGAGAACCTTGGGCCGTTTAGCCTCACGCTGCTCGCTCCCCAGCGGCCGCGAAGCTTCAGCTGCTTTGCCGCCGCAGCACAGAACGAAGGAGCTGTCGACGTGAGAGCGGCCAGCTGGCTGTTGTTTGGCCCCCCGACGACTAGTGACAATCACCGCCCTTCTCTGCACTTACAGTTGATTCGACGGCCTCTTTCGCACTGCACAACGAAAGGAAACGCCTGCGAAAAGTTTCAATCGCAATCGCAAGGGACATTCGTTGCGCAGTCGTCAATAGAAGTTTATCGCCTCAGTCGATTCGACCAGCAATTCAATTCCTCGACACTAGCCGAAATGGTACGCAACTTGGTTCCCTTTCGCTGTGCGTGCGCGCACCTTCGCGAGACAATCTCGATGTCTTTTAGGGAAACGAGAGCTCCCTGCCCATGGAGATGTGCTCCAACTGTAAGTCCCGTTGAATGTTTGTGGTTTCCTTCTAAGCAATCGCCGTCCACCACTCTTCGCCTTCAGTCGATGCGTACGAACTGCGCCGTCTGGCGCGACGCTTCAAGAAACTCGACCTGGACGGCAGCGGTTCCCTGTCAGTGGAGGAGTTCATGTCTCTGCCGGAACTCCAGCAGAACCCATTGGTGCAGCGGGTCATCGACATCTTCGACGAGGACGGCAACGGAGAGGTCGACTTCAGAGGTGTGTGTGTGTGAAGAATTGTATGATTGTCGACATCCTTGAATAATCCTTGAATAATTTGGCACCTTGCCAATGACACTGGCTCTATCCAGCACGAGCAACATTTCTGCACGAGAAAACCTCAGTGTATTATGGGGCTGGCGCCCCAGTATAGAATGGAAGGAGTGACGAATCTTATGTTAGTTCCGCCAAGCGTTTGCGGAATCAGTACCATGACTGACGGTGTAACACATACAGAAGCCTCACGCCAAACTTGTCTAACGTGTGTAGCCGTTTGCGCAATGATCAAATTCCGCAATTCGCAAAGGTCACAAACTAATAAACTGCCATGTGTCTTTCCAGAGTTCATCCAAGGGATCTCGCAGTTCAGCGTCAAGGGCGAGAAGGAGATCAAGCTGCGTTGTTGGTGGATTCTTCTCCGTTCCGAGTCGCACACATTCCACATACAGATCCCACTCTATTCCGCTGGGTGCGCTTCCACTTGCAGTCGCCTTCAAGATCTACGACATGGACCGGGACGGCTACATCTCGAACGGGGAGCTGTTCACGGTGCTCAAGATGATGGTGGGCAACAACCTGAAGGACACCCAGCTGCAACAGATCGTCGACAAGACCATACTCTTCCACGACAAGGACAGGGACGGCAAGATCTCATTCGAGGAGTTCTGCGAGGTCTGTGAATGATTCTGACGGTGGAATTGTGGAAATTCTGAGTCTGCGATATTCTCGTCGACGCTTTAGGTTGTGGGCACCATGGACGTACACGAGAAGATGGTGGTTAATCCTTGACATGCTGATGGTTGGCTGCCGGCAATCTCTTGAACATTCACCTGCGCCAGTGGTGCCGCCAGCGCCGAAGTCGCTGATGCCACTGATTCGTGTTGTTTCTCACTTGTAGGTACCTGAACAGTCGATGTGTATACAAGCGTACAGTATGTCAGTGTCCGTTCTTTGGTCGTTTCCTCCATGTTGACCCTAACGCTGTTGAACAGCTGGACTCCAGCACAAGCTCGAGCAGGGCGCTCATTTGCCACAGACAGGATAGCGTTTGAAAGGCAAGGCAACACAACAAGCTTCGATGATAGAACGATTTTCGTAGCTCACGTCAATCTCGCGCATTAACGTTATATTTTCCACCGCCGCAAATGGCGTATATCCATTTGGCGGATTATGTCGATTTTGCGATCCGCTGGGCGGATTGGGCTGAAATTTGGACAGGCGTTTGGATTGGAGATGCCGATCACATAAAAGAAGAAAAATTTCAAAAATTGTTTTGCGTTCGTGAGATAGGGCGATTTAGACGATTTCGGCAACTTTGATATTCCGCTTCAGTCGAACGCGTCGTCGTACAAAGTTGGTGTAATTGAATAAAGTACTTATCTTTGTACCCTCTATTGCCACGCCAAATTTCAGCTGATTCGGCTGTAATTCATGTTTGAAGAAATGGACAATTCCACCGAGTTACAATGAAATTTACGCAATCGATTGAGTTGAAATTTGGTGTGGCGATAGAGGGTACAAAGATAAGTACTTAGCTTTGCACGACGGCGCGTGCGACTGCAGCGCAACGTCAAAGTTGCCGAAATCGTCTAAGTCGCCATATCTCGCAAACGCAAAGAAATTTTTGATTTTTTCTCTTCAGATATGTGATCAGCATCTCAAGTCCGAACTCGTGCTTTCCCCTTACATCGGCTCTTTCTCGTCGCGGTAGTCTCCAGAAAGAGAACATTATCGACAGCGACCGATTCCACGATTCGCGGCGGCCTTTGCGATCGAAGAGTATTCGAGAACCGAACTCGTGCGCACGCGATGATGATGATGTATGATTATGATGACGTATACTTACCTACATGTACGATGTTTATTAACTTTGATTTTTCATATCACACATAGACAGTAGCAATTGTTAGAGTGCTCTACGGCTTACAGTGCGACGACATCTCAGTGATGTATTTGCAAGCGCGGCTCTGGTTAATCGGCGAGCACAAAGAAGGCGAAGCAAGTAGGAAGAGCAGTGAAACAGGACGGCGACGACGGCGCCAACGGCCGCCGATCGAGTTACGACGCGACCGCGACGGCGCCGACGACGGCGGCGATGACGACGGCGACGGCGACGACGACGACGACGACGACGACGACGACGACGACGACGACGACGACGACGACGACGACGACGACGACGACGACGGCGACGGCGACGGCGACGACGACGACGACGACGACGACGACGACGACGACGACGACGACGACGACGACGACGACCACGACGACGACGACGACGACGACGACGACGACGACGACGACGACGACGACGACGACGGCGGCGACGGCGACGACGACGGCGACGGCGACGGCGACGACGACGGCGACGGCGACGACGACGGCGACGGCGACGACGACGACGACGACGACGGTCAGAAGGAAACATGAGCGAGCAACAAGTACGTGGTAAAACCGGTTATCCATTCCTGCGCCATGAACTATGGACGGTTGGAAGGGAAGCTGCAACTTTACATGTCGCTAGGCGGAGGTGGTTCATTGCGATGCCGAAATACAAGTTGTCACCTCTCGGGTTGTGCGCGAAAATCGGTCCACACTAGATGAATGAAATCTTCATTTCATGTAAAATGCCTAAAGGCAGAAAGGAGAATATGTTCCAAGTATGAAGCATGTAAAAGCAAGAGTATTAAACGATATTCCTCTGGTGTAGCAAATGCGGCGCTTTGCGCCGACCACCAATTTGTTAAAGAAAGAATAGTACCAGTATTGATTGAAAGAAAGCATTTTCGACTAAAATCATCCGCACAAACTGCGCAAAGGTCACAACGACACGCTAGGATGTGCCGAATATGTTACCGCGTGTCGTTGTGACTTTTGCGCAGTTTGTGTGGATGATTTGAGTCGAAAATGCTTTCTTTCAATCAATACTGGTACTATTCTTTCTTTAACAAATTGGTGGGCGGCGCAAAGCGCCGCATTTGCTACACCAGAGGAATATCGTTTAATACTCTTGCTTTTACATGCTTCATACTTGGAACATATTCTCCTTTCTGCCTTTAGGCATTTTACATGAAATACTCTTACTTTTTGATTGGCGGAGCCTCCTGAACGAGCGGGGGCACTTTGAGGCACGTACAAAACGAGTTGGACAATTTTGGGACACGTATGCAGGAAGAGGCACGTACAAAACGAGTAAGACAATTTTGGGACACGTATGCAGGGCCTCCTGAACGAGCGGGGGCACTTTGAGGCGCGTACAAAACGAGTAGGACAATTTTGGGACACGTATGCAGGGCCTCCTGAACGAGCGGGGGCACTTTGAGGCACGTACAAAACGAGTAGGACAATTTTGGGACACGTTTGCAGGGCCTCCTGAACGAGCGGGGGCACTTTGAGGCACGTACAAAACGAGTAGCACAATTTTGGGACACGTTTGCAGGGCCTCCTGAACGAGCGGGGGCACTATGAGGCACGTACAAAACGAGTAGGACAATTTTGGGACACGTATGCAGGGCCTCCTGAACGAGCGGGGGCACTTTGAGGCGCGTACAAAACGAGTAGGACAATTTTGGGACACGTTGAGGCACGCACAAAACGAACAGGACAATTTTGGAACACCTATGCAGGGCCTCCTGAACGGGCGGGGGCACTCTGAGGCACGCGCAAAACTTAACAGGACAATTTTGGGACACATATGCAGGGCCTCCTGAACAAGCGGGGCACTTCGGGGGTTGGTGTTATATGCGCGCAACCAGCGGTTGTGAAGAATGGAAGGCGACTGGACGAGATCCTGATTGATGGACGTTAGAGCGTGATCTGGAGGAGGAGAAGAAGAAGGAGAAGAATTCACCCCCCGCCGTTGGGACAAGAAACGCGCCGCGATCCTTTTTGCGCCTGTAACTTTTGCTACACTGAACCGATTTTCACCAAATTTGGAATTTAATCTATTCGTAATAAAGTCCTTTAGTGTACCAAATTTCATCCAATTCCGTTTAGTACCGCATGAGATACATCGTGATGATGGGAAAAGGTGCGCGCGGCCTGGATGGAACATATTATGGTTTGGCGCTGCCGCGCCAACCATGATATAAATTCGATCGTCGTGAACGCTTTGTCAGGTGCGAACTCGATGACACACGGTTCTGTCAAACTTGGGTATGCGTTATTTGCCAATCTCCGAATTGTGGATACCTACCAGTGTTACCTTACATAGGTACATCTCCAGAAGTCTTCACAAAACCCGTTGAAAGGAAAGGAAAGCGAATCGTACGCTCTGATCTCAATGCGAACTGACAATCGCATCAGGTTCTCATTCTCACTACTCCTTTGTGGCTCATCGTCGAAAGTGCGAGCAGACTCTACGCAGAGCACTGCATGAGCAGAGAGCATTTGCCCAAGTCGAATCTCGGCTTGCCGTCCACGCCGGCGTAGGCGGTCCTATTAGTACCGGTACTCGAAGCAGACCCGTAATCGCAGCCAATTCCTCTGTTCTTCCCTCTGTCAAAGCTGCTCCACTCCTCCGTCTTCTTGTCTAGGCTGTACAGCAGCCTGGTGTGCTCGCGAAAGAGGCTGTCCAGCTCCTTCTTCAGCTGCCCGTTGTGGTCCATGGCCCTCTCCAGATGCATGGTGCTGTTGGTGTAGCGATGGAAGAGCACCAGCGACAGGTGGCAGTGGAGCAGCGTGAAGAACACCAGGGCTGCAATGGTGACCCGCCGAAGGCAGAGCAGAAGCGTTGAGAGACAGGCGTTCTCCTTCGCATGGTTTGATGGTAGAGACTGAGAAGTCGGATTCGCAGATTGATCCACGACCGATGCTTCTACGGCCATTGACTTCGTTCGTTTGATCAGTGCGAAGCGAACTTGTCTTAGCCGTTTGAAACTGGTAATATGTAGATACCTCGTTCCCACGGATGGTAACGGTGACGCTAACGACTAGCTATAGGTAGTCAGTCGCCCGTGACACTCGGCCTTGGCAACAGGCAGCAACAGACGATGGAGGCGCGAGTAACTCCAGCAAATCTGTCTGTAAATCAGCATTATCAAGCCTCATCGAATAACTGAGCTTGAGAAATGTTTGCGGCCACTACGGATGTCTCGTAACTGTCGTGCTCAATTGGATTCTTGCTGCGTCCGAAGAAATGTTACATGGTTTGAATCGGTAAGGTCTCGTATGGAAGATCTCCCAGGGACTGACAACACGGTAGCGCGCGTGCGAAGTCGCTATCGAATTTGCCGGTCTATCGTGCTAGGCGAATCGTGTGCAGTGTTGGTCGGAGGCCAATCGAATCGGAAGTCTCGTGAATCCTGAGTCGAATTCGGCGCTCGAATCGGAGCACAAAGGCGGCAGAAAGGAGATGGCGCACACGATTCTGCTGGTGCAGCCGACGTCGCGGCCCGAGTCGCGCACCTGGAGCGACTACGAGTCCATCAACGAGTGCATGGAAGGTGGGGCATTCCTGGCACCTTAGGTCGGGTGGACAGAACAAGAAGGAAACCACAGGGCGCAGACTAGCCAAAAAGGAAAGCAATTCTCTGTCGGGGTCTCTGCTCAGTTCTGCGTTACTGTTTTTGGAAGCTGAATTTGTGATGTTCTGCCTCTTGCGGAGGGAGCCGAGTAATGATGCCACACTACCCCCTATAAATCTTGTGACGCTTCCTACGTGGCTATGACATGCGACCGTCAGACGCTCGGCTTAGCTTGTTGTGGAGGAGCCTAGGTCGATGCCATATGTGCAGGCGGAGGGGGGGGGGGGGGGACGGGGGGACCATACCTGTACCGCGCCCCCTCGGGGAGGGGGGGGGGGGTTCCAAAACCGCGGACGGGTGTCAAAATGACCTAAAAATTTGGCAAAAAGTAAGGAAATTTTGCAAAAACAGGGTAAAAAGTGCCAAAAATCGCTTAACTTTGATGGAAAACAGCCGAAATCCCCTAAATATAGCGCCGTAGGCGAAAATTTGGCCATATTTAAGCGCCGCAGGCGAAAAATTTCGCAATTTTTGGGAGGGGGGTGTTTCAGGCCGGGTAGGGGGGGGGGTAGGGAGGGGGGAGATCTCCGGCCAGGGGGACCCCCCCCCCCCCAGCGTTACAGGTATGGGGGGGACCCCTTCCCCCCACCCCCTCCCCTAATGGCCCTGGCCTCTAGTGAACTTTTCACTGATACTCCCCCCCCCCCCTGGCATCCGAAATTCGGAAAACAAGGGAAACGTGCAGGAGAGCCTGCAGTGAAGCACTCCGACCCGAACGGGAGAAAGCAGACCGCCGCTCACCTATATTGAGAAATAAGGCCGATTTCCGCCCAAAGGTTCTCCACAAATTCTGCCCGCGCGCGAGTTTCAGAGTACGCATATTCCCTCCACCTACAAGGACCGGCCGGCGCGCAGCAGAACTCCACCGAAATCCTGTAGACCAGGCCGAATTGAGTCAAAAATGCTCCATTTCGCTTCGATTCAACCAGTAGCCGGCAGCTAAGATTCGGGGCTGCGCCAATCGCAGGCTCGCCTTGCCATTTTGGACGGGAAGAATTGACAGTTCATGCGCAAATGCTTACTTTACCACGCCGCCTTTCCACACTGCATTTCCTTCATTCAGAAGTTTGAATGCGCGCGCAAATTTAAGTTGCAAATAGTTTGAGGAGAGCACAGCAAAAGTTGCATTCTAATTTGCATTAGGAAAGTGGCTGTTTGATGGCAAAATCAACACAAAATGGAGAAACCAATAGCGAATTCGCGTTCCTCGCCGCGAAATACCCCAGAATCGACACTTCAACCGTACAATTACCACACTTTCACTTTCGTCGACGTAGGGCTTCGGTAGGTCGAAAATCGTCCACAACTCGCGAATTTTGATCCGAAACGCGAAAACAATGCCAGATTCGGCATCAGCGACCTCGAAAGCACCGGGATCGACTCCAACATTGATTTTGACCGCCCGGGTGGAAATTCGAATTTTGGCCGCGGCCGGGGTACGGTGGCCGAAAAAATATTTTTTAAAATTGATCCTGGACCAGTTTTCAACGGGGAATCGCGTGGTGCAGTCCATTTGGCCACAAATCATCGCAATCGAGCGCTAAAACGGCCGAAAGTCAAAAATTGGAATTTTCGACCTCCGACGGGGACCCGTTGCCACCGCAGAACTCACGATTTCCGCAACGGATTCATGCGATTTTGGTCTTAAACGAAAGAGAACATGATAATCTTGCCGATTGGAGATATCTGGCCCGATCCAACAACTCCCTGATTTGCTACGATTTTTTAAAGGCAATTTTTTGTCAAAAAACCACTTTCGGCTACCGTAACCCGAGAACGCGTCGACCTAGAGGGTCGGGATTTTTTGTCCCCTCTTCGTCTCGTCGAGGACTACAACATATCCAAAGGGCATCAAAATCGGCCCATTATTCCAGAAAGTAGCGGCTACTGAACACCCTCTCAGTAAGTAAAAATTCTAATTTTTGAATTTTTCTCGAAATTTTCCCACTACGCGAAAAAAATGAAGGTCCGTCCACACCTACTATCCCTCGAGGGCTATCGATTAAAAAAAACCCCGTCCAAATCGGATGAACCACGCGCGAGAAATCTTGGGGCAAAAAAGTTAGTCGGGAGCAGCTCCACTATAGCACTCCGCCCCTTTTGGGGTCGGAGTGCTAAAAATCCGGAAATTTCGGAAGTTTTCTTGTATAATTGGTAGTTTTTGGTCCTATTTTGTCCTAATTTTTGCCTGCGGCGCTTTATTTCGTCAATTCACAAATTAGCGTGTTTTTGACCAAATTAAGGCGATTTTTAGCGTATTTTTGGCCATTCTAAAAAGCTGTTCACTGGTCCCGGGACCCCCCTCCCCCATACGTGTAACCGGGGGGGGGGGGGGGGGGTAAGCCCCCCCCCCCCCCCCTAGCCGAAAGTGTACCCCCCCCCCCCCCGTCACCCCCCCCCCCCCCCCCAGGTGCCCCGCCTTCCCCAAAAGACCCCCATAGAATTGCAAAAATTGTCGCCTGCGGCGCCTAAAAATGGCAAAAATTTCGCCTGCGGCGCTTGAAAATAGCAAATTTTTCGTCTGCGGCGCTATATTTTGGACGCTTTTGACCAAAATTAAGCGATTTTTGGCACTTTTTGGCCTATTTTTGCAATATTTTCTTATTTTTGATACATTTTTGGCGAAATTTTTAGGTCATTTGACCCCCCCTCCAGGCAGGGGCCTCAGACCTCCCCCCCCCCCCTGTGGGGTCCTATGCCTCCCCCCGACCCCCCCCCCCCCTGGCCGGTTGGCGCTTACACGTATGCCCTCCCCTCTCAAAAATGTTCTTTAACTAGAACCCCCCCCCCCCCCCTCCCTCCCTCCCTCCCTCCCCTGGCCTCCGGGTGGCCTGCACCTATGGTAGATGCCACTTAGATAGAGGTACATAGCTTCTCCAAGAAGAGAAGCTGAACCACCACCCAGTCAGTCAATGACTTCTCTGTCCTCTCCAATCTCCGGCTTCTCCGTTTCGTTGCTGCTGTGTTGCAGGCATCTGCAAGATCTTTCGAGGAGCGCCTGAAGAAGCAGAACCCCCACTCCCCGTCCATCACCTACGACGTCTCCCAGCTGTTCGACTTCATCGACCGACTGGCCGACCTCTCCTGCCTCGTGAGTGAAAGAGTTGACTGTAATAGTGCAACACGGTGAACAGACGGTGCCTGCCTTGCATGTCGCGACTTTTGAACTGATTTCAATCGGAGCTGTCTGAGCGGGCGATGACAGTGGCAGTACCCTATCCTGTCTACTATTAGGGCGCTTGTTGAGTTGTTGGTCCCATTGGAAGAACATTACTGTACTGCAATTGACATGGGCTTATGGGTTCTCGTCTGTCCTACGAGGTAATTGATGTGCATCGGGTCTGGAAGAGGGTCTCTACCAGCTCATATACAGTAGTCAGTCGCCCTGGCACCATCACAATGCTCTCTCTGTTGCAGGTGTACAGCAAGCAGAACAGCACCTACGTTCCCCACAACAAGGACTGGATCAAGGAGCAGATCTACGTGCTGCTCAGACGACAGGCCGCCAAGTGAGAATGGAGAGAGAGAAGACACACACACACACACAAGCACAATCCGCGAGGCATGGCGAGTAGTAGTTACCCAGTAAGGAAAGCGACGATTTTCGATTTTGAATTTGATGAGAGTTGTTGAGGCGCGACCGTAGTAGTGCTGTAGCGAGTCGGTCGCAGTTTCTTCGCCGCCGTACGTGTGTGTACCCAAATCGCGTTGTTTCGCCGACTTGTGACAGTAGCGTGAGGGCAAGCAGTTGACATTTTGTTATGAGCGCAAGCGCAAGTCGGGGCGGGCATCGCGACTTCCGCACTCCCTTTTGCGATCCGAGGTATCGATGGGCCGCCATAAACGAGTCGCTTGTGCTAGGAGTTCATTACGGTAAGGCAGGGTAGCATAGCAATTTTCCCAGAGAAAAGTTCGTGCGCTTCTCCTCAAGCTCTGCGTCGCTCAGCGGGCCGGGCCAACCGCCATTTCGTACCGACTGCGGAACTTGGGCCGAATTCAATTGATGGGGAGGGGGTGGGGCAATATCCCTCGCACTGCTCTCCAATGAATTGATGAACTGTAGCAGTTCGGACAGCATCGTTGCGCAAGGAGAAGAATTACGGTAGCCGTCCAAGATACTCTCCAGGCAAACAGCCGCCTGCCTGAACGAATATTGCCGTGAAGCCACCGTTATTCATCTCACCAGCCTGCGACTTCCGCCCCCCCCCCCCCCTTCCGGCGCCGACAATGGATTCGCAGTGTTTGCGCCTGTTTCTGAACGGTCGAAGGGCGAGTTGTCGCCGGCCGAAGAAGCACTGCCTCTGCCTGCCAGAGAGATTGAGAAGGGAAGGGAGGGAGAAACGTCCCAAAAACATACGACAATATTGCGCAACTGCAACTGTAGGAAGCATCTACTCTTTTGGAGCAGCGTGTGCCGCCACTTCTAACTGCTTGGGACGCTGGCAACCTTTGACCGTCTCGCCCGCAGGATGGAGGATAATGGGGAGGGGAAAGCCGCCTATCTACAAGTCGGCGGCCAAACGAAAGACAGACGTTGAGCTCCGGCGGCCGATTGCCGGCCGGACGCCAGTGGCCAACGACGGTGCTGCATGCACACAGTGGAGTACCCAGCCCAGTTCAGGACAGCAGATAGCCGTCTTACTCCTTGGCGGCGCAAAGGGTGCGATTGTCGAGCATCGGAGCTGAAAGAACGTGACGAATGGGTGTCATCCAGTGCTGAGCAAGCGCCCCCTCTCCCCACAGTTGAACAGCGCGAAGTTGTCGTATCCAGTAGTGGGTTGGTACGGTAGGCGCAGGCGGCGGCCGAAACGTGCGCACCGTCTAGCAGCCAATGACGATGCGCCGACCGCCGGCGAGAGTTCAGAAGGGTGACAGTCAGCTTCCTTCGATCGGCGACAAGCGAACTGCATCTGCTGGCCAAACAGTCGACTTCCCAGCAAGAGACCAATGGAAGTCGCAGCATCGAGACTAGTTAAACGTGACACTCCGCGAGTGTCAACGTGGCACTCCGCCGATTGGCTTAAACCATCCACTGAAGCTGAACTTATTGGCACTGAGGTGTACACCTACACACCTGTACACTACACACATACACCTGTGCACATGTACTGAGGTAAATGATGCTATCACCGCGCGCTCGCTCCTTCACTCCCTCCCAGAAGAGACGCGGGTGACGTCACAACACCACGGGAGACCTAAGCCTGGCTATGTGGTGAATCGGCTGGATGGGGCGCGCAGCGATTTCGTCTCGGCAAAACGCCAACATTACTGGCAACATGCGCTGGAACGTGAACGTACAAAGGCCCCTCTTTGCACCGAGCTGGAACAGACACGTGCAACACGATAGGGAAGTAAGCACCATGTTGGAAGCAGTGCCCAAACGCAGTCGAAAAGTCATCTTGTTGTTGAAAAGTCATCTTGTGGAAAAGTCATCTACAGGGTGGGTCAAAAAAAGTGAGACCCCTAACTTTGCGGCCGCCGTTCTCAAGCTTGGCTCAATGTATCAAGCGCAAATCTTGGCACAACATACTACATGGTGTTTTCGATCAACAACAAAAATGTGAGGTCATTTGATGCAACGAGTGGAAAATGACGCCACTTTGCGCAAGGTCATGTCGAAAATCGGGTGCAACGACTTTTCAATGGAGGACGTCGAGGAGAACGACCATCGACGAGGACCTCGTCCTTCTTCTCGACGTCCTCCATTGAAAAGTCGTTGCACCCGATTTTCGACATGACCTTGCGCAAAGTGGCGTCATTTTCCACTCGTTGCATCAAATGACCTCAAATTTTTGTTGTTGATCGAAAACACCATGTAGTATGTTGTGCCAAAATTTGCGCTTGATACATTGAGACAAGCTTGAGAACGGCGGCCGCAAAGTTAGGGGTCTCACTTTTTTTGACCCACCCTGTACTTCCATCGTTCCGGCAGTCCGCTCGCTCGTACGCTCGCTCATTGGGTGCTACGTGGCGTATCAGCTTGAGGCACACACGCGCGGCGGCTTCATCGCGACAACGACAGCCATGCACTGGCAAATGGTCAGCCGCGCGCACAAGGACGCATCTGTGCACCGAGCGTGAAAGAAGCGCGCTAATATATGGCGCTTCTGAAACAGGTAAGGAGGCCGACTTCGCTAAGCACAGAAGGGCGACACCACCGCGGCATTTCAAACCAACAATTATGGCGCTCGCCATCTCCAAGAGCGCTCGCAAGCACACAACCGGTGCCAAAAGGCCCTAAACCTATTGGTCCGAACTTGTTTCGACGGTACCGCTACACCGCGCTACACCTCAATACTACCCCGGGATTTCAAATTTTTGCCACAAACCCACCCTAAACCATCCGAAAAGGGTCGAAAGTGAACAGTAATCGCAAAACTAACGCGAAATTCGAACTCCAATACCCCGAAAACCCCCGAACCAACTGTCAACTCGATTTTGAAAATGTCGGCCCGGGGATTCAAAAATTCTACGCGGCCGGGTTACGGTAGCTCAAACAAGTGATACGTGACACTCCTTGAGTGTCAGATAGGCACTCCGCGTGATTGTTTTAGCAGACGGGGGCACAGAAACTCCAACAAGTGTTGCATTCCCGTTAAATTTGTTTGTTCCCAATTGTTTCAGTGTAGAACTAGGGTCCATAGCCCGGGGTGGGCCTGAGCAAATGCCATACACTTAGAGGCCGATGTGGCCCAAGTGACGCGTTGGAGCAGGCTGTACTGACGACGATGAGCGCAGGCTGTACTGACCGCTGTCTATAGCCACTCACAATGTAGAATGCCAGCGGCGCCCCAATTGTAGAGGCGCGCCTTATCTACGCTACACAGCGGGGGATCCCCCGCTGGGGTGGACGGCGTCGGTGGCAGTAGTCGCGTGCGTAGACGCCTTTCTCAGCGCGTCTTATATGGACGGCGTACTGTAGGCGCAGCAAAATCAATGGCCGACGGTATTTTCGGAATTTCGCGGAATTTTACAGAGCGTAAGTATTCGGCCAAAATCAGGCTAAATACACCGCAAATCGCCAAACAAACGACGGATTCGCGTTCTGCGGCGTCAGAAAGCCCAGACAACTGTCAACGCAATTTTGAAATCTCGACCCCGGGCGCAATTTGTGGCCGGTTCGGCGCCGAAATCAGCTTCTTTCCCTCGGCACAGTTCCACCTCCTGAGACCAAACTCCAAGAGGCGTTCCATCAATCGCCAAAATCGGGTTAAATGCACCGCAAATCGCCAAACAAACGACGGATTCGCATTCTACCGCGTCAGAAAGCCCAGACACAACTGTCAACACAATTTTGAAAATTCGACCCCGGGACCCAATTTTTGGCCGGCCGGGTGCCGAAATCAGGGTAAAGGCGTCCCAAATCGCAAAACAAACACCGGATTCGTGTTCAGCGTCGTTGAAAACCCCCGAAACAAGTGAAAACTCAATTTCGAAAATTTGACCCCGGGATTCAAAAATTCGGCGCGGCCGAGATGCGCTACCTCAAAAAGGTCAAAACACTTTGTTTAGACCAACTTTTAACGCGAAACACGATGCAACGGTCAATTTGCCGCTAAAGGCACGCTTTCCAACCCAAAAATCCACTCAAAGTCCAAAATCCGAATTTTCCGCTCGGGACCCGGGACTTTTGGCACCGCAGATCTCCCGAACGGCGAGACCGATCTCGGCGGTTTTGGTCTCAAATGAAAGGTAATCTAAGTGTCCAGGTCAGAAATTAAATTGGCGAGGATCCACTGTCGCAAGCCCGAGTTACGATTTTTTAAATGTCGGAAAAAAATTCAAAATTTTGAATTTGCTACCGTACTCCCGCGTCGGGCCACCTAGGGAGCCCGTTCCAGCGATGCCGCCTAGAGGACCCAAAGGCCTACAACATATCCAAAAATCACCAAATTCGACCCACTTTTGCAAAAGTTGTGGCCTGATTATTTTTTTTTACTTAGCAAAAATTCGAATTTTTGAATTTTCGCAAAATTCTTCCACCGCCGAAATTTTTTCACCCCCCGAGCACGCTGCGCGTCGTCCTAAGCTATCTTTTAAAAAAAAAATTGGCTCCCTAGGTGCTTCGTAGCGAGCGCTAGCCCCGAAGGTGTTAACTGTGGGCTTTTACCACTCCTATAGCACTCCTTCGCTTTTCAAGCGGCGGAGTGCCAAAAACCGAAAAGTACGTTTCCGGACCAGATTTTAGCGTAGAATCGATTGGCGCTGTCCGTTTCCCGGTATAACCACGCGTTTCGGCGAAAAAACCGGCCAAATCCCAAAATCCCCAAATTTGGTCCCGAACGGAAACCCTTTGTGACCGGATAACTCCTGGGTCCCTTGATGGATTTTGCCGGTTTCGGTCTTAAATTAAAGAGCACATCCAGACGCCGGCCGGAAATTTTCTATCTGGCCCGATCCCCCAGTAAATCGCGAGATATGATTTTTTGAACGGCCGGAATCGGGTTCTCAAAATTTGAATCTACCGTAACCCGGCCGTGCCGCGTCCAGAAATTCCCAATAATGAAATCCCTGGCCCGCCTCCCCAACAGCTCCAACATATCCAAAAATGGTGCATTTTGATCAAGTTTTGCGAAAATGGGAGCACAAACAATTTTTTTTACTTAGTAAAAATTTGAATTTTTGAATTTTCAAAAAATTTTCCCAATACCGGAATTTTCTCATATAGCACGCGGCCTGCGCATCCACCAGGGCTATCGAACGCAAAAAACCGTGTCAAAATCGGTTACTCCTAGCGAAAGTTAGGCGAGCACGTAGAAAGCACCTTCCCTCTGGTTGCCTACTGCTCTCCGCCGACTTCGTCGGGGCGGAGTGCCAAAAAGGAACGCTAAAGCTCCCCGCTCAATTGCCCGAAACGCCGGCGCGCCATTGGCTCGCTACTTCCCTTGCCAGCAGACAGATAGACAGACAGACGGCTCTGATGGACCAAGAGAGCAGCGAACGGCGCCGGCCAGGCGAGTGGACGCAACTTTCTGTCCACCAGAACAGATACTGTAGATGCCAATATCATTCGAAAATCCTGGACCCGCCTCTGCAGCCAATAGAACTGCACGGCGACGACGACCGCCTAGGCCAGCGGCACCGTGTGGAGTCGAGCTGAACTCGACGGCGTGCAGAGCGAATGAATGAATGGTGGGCACACTGCAGTGTCTACGGTTACTGTAGCTAGCGCCTGTTCGCGCTGGTGCGCACCTTCTTCCGTGTAGGCGTATTACAGGCGGCGGCCTCTCTTCGTGACGCCAAGTGAGCACAAGGTGCAGGCGCACACGGACCTATACAGTATGCACAGGCGCATAGCAGGGAGACGAGACGGCGAGTTCACTATCTACGGGACAGTAGACGTGTGTGTGCGCGCGCGGGGGAAGGAGCGAGGAAGAACGGGCCAGGCTACAGGGTAGAAGTAGTCGCACACTTGCCTCGCCCAATTTCGGACCCACTCGCTTGTTACCAAGTCGACCAACTGGACGCGCCCCCGCACACACACACACACACACGTACACAGTACGCTCGCACTACTAGGCCGCGTCGTCACGTTAGGCAATCCTCTTGCTGAGAATGAGGTAGTCGCAGCTCTGGTCCAGTCCCTCGTTGGTCTCGTCTGGAAGGAAGCCCAGACGGCCTTGGAAGAAGGCGAGACTGGGCCCGTTCGCCTTGAAGACGGTCGCCATCAGCTTTCTCATACCCGTGCTGCGAGTGGAAGATGAATGTTGGAGCGGAACGGAACAACAACAATTCACAACGCAGCGCTGCTCTGCTACACTGCGTCTTTCTAGGGTCAAACCCGTTGTCGGGTCCGTTCTACACCGCAACGTACCTACTGTACCGGATGGTCCAAAAAAAGTGGCACCCTTTGAGTTCCCACAACTTGGTCGTGCGATTCCCGATCGCGCTGAAATTCTGCAGGTTTACTCCCATCGACAGTACCAATAGGTACACCAAATTTCATCCAAGTTGAGTGGACAGAACTGGAGTTATGGCTCTATGAAGTTCAAAGTACTGCAGAATTATTCGACCTTCCATAACTCTTGCGTAAGTTAAGCGAGCAAGGTCAAATTTTTACCAGATATACTCTAGTAGGTTTCCTACCTGACGACCATGTTAAAACCAAACAGTTTTGAAAGTTACGAAAATGTCGCATGAAAACCCAGGTCGAGCGCCAGCCGCAGACCGCGCTTTTGACTTTGAGTTACATGGCGCCGCATTTTCGTATCTTTTAAAACTGTTTTTGGTATTAACATGGTCGTCAGGTAGGAAACCTATTAGAGTAAATCTGGTAAAAACTTGACCTTGCTCGTTTAACCCACGCAAGAGTTATGGAAGGTCGAAGGTTCAACTTGTTGCTTCAATTTCCGCAGTACTTTAAAATTCACAGAGCCACAACTCCAGCTCTGTCCATTCAAATCGGATGAAATTCGGTGTACCTTTTGGTACTGTAGATGGGAATAAACGCGCAAAATTTCAACGCGATCGGTTACCGTATGACCAAGTTGTATGCGCTCAAAGGGTGCCACTTTTTTTGGACCACCCGGTACATACCGCAACCACTCCGACAAGCACAACTCGGCCACGCTCTACTGAGGTTAGTTGCACGAGGCAACCGTTAATACTCTGCCACCCCCCCCCCCCCCCCCCCTCACTAAACTTCGGTGTCAGCTCTACAAGGCGGAGGAAACGGGGGGAGGGGGGGGGCTACCAGAGGATTTATGGTACGTACGGTGTAGCACACCTCTTGGCCAGTCGCTCCAAGATCCCCACTAGGGCGGAGGCGACGCCCCTTCGCCAGTAGGCTTCCTCCACCTGGAGCTCGTAGCTGAGATGGAAACGCCGCGATTCACAGCTATACGTTCTCTCAAGTATAAACACTCATACTCATACCTTTCACGCTTGGGGGGAAGGGGGGTGGGGGAGGCATCCCCCCTGGCCGGAGATCTCCCCCACCCCCTCCCACCTGAAAGACCCCCTTCCAACAATTGCAAAAATTTCGCCCGCGGCGCTTAAATATCGCCAAATTTTCGCCTGCGGAACAATATTCAGGCTGTTTATAATCACAAGTGCTTTTTGGCACTGTCCCCCCCCCCCCCCCCCCGTAAAATCCGGGCCAATATCCCCCCCCCCCCCCGAGGGGCGCGTTACAGGTATGCTCATACTCCAAACGAAGGCGGCGCAAAGCCGACTACCAGTAGAGGACGGGTTGTCCGGCGTCGACGACGAATCGGTAGTGGCAGAAGGCTATTGGTCGGTGTCCACTGGCACTTCTGACCAGCAGGAACCTCGAGGTGCTCGACTGCAGCTCCGCGCGCTTCTCCTTCGGCTCCCAGCCCCAGTTCGACCGCGCGTACCTGAGAAGAGGCGACCTTTGTTGTGAAAAGCAATCCTACAGGCGTGTAAAGTGAGAACTCCAACATTTGAGGCCGCGATTCTTCAGCGCCAAACGAACAACCGGTCCCAAAACTGGAGAGAGCATACAGCATGGTGTTCTCGACAAACCGTGCAAACTTCATAGCATACCCGGTAGCAAACGGTAAAAGGCGTCGTTTTGTCCAATGCCGTGCGAAAATCGGGTGCGACGCTCCACAGTTGAAAAGCGTCGCACCCGATTTTCGACATGGCAATGAGCAAAACGACGCCTTTTACCGTTCACTACAGAGAATGTTATGAAATTTGCACAGTTTGCCATTGTCGACACCATGCAGTATGCTCTCTCCAGTTTTGGGGCCGGTTGGTCGTTTGACGCTGAAGAATCGTGGCCTCAAAGTTGGTGTTCTCACTATTCGTTTTCAATTACCACCCTGTATTAATGCGTATATCACATCACAGCTCACCCGGACCGAATCGTCGTCAGATGCGATGGTAGAAGGGGGGGGGGGGGGGGAGGTAGGCTGGGTCTTTATGGGATGGGGTTTTAAAACAAGAACTCGGAATCAAGGTACCTTGCCAGTTTTCGAAAAACAGCCAAAGTTGACTAGAGTGCCCACAACCTACAGACCAAACAAAATTTCTAGCTAGTTGTGATGCAAATTGTATCAAATGCGTGCCTCAATCGATACAGAGTCGATATTTGGGATATTGGTTGGGGGGGGGGGGGGGGAGGGATTTGCAACGCCCACTCACAGTTGTCGCATGTTGCGCTCGAAGAGACCAAAGGCCCACTCGACCAGGCTGTCGTCCAGGTGGGTGCCCCAGCTGGACTCCACCTCGACACTGGACAGGAGACTGTAATGTTAGGGCACGAGTCACTCTATCTACCGACGCCCGTCTAATCCCCGCAACTATTAGCGCAACAACTGTGGTCGTCGAGCGATACACCCCCTCCCCCCATCACCCCGGACCGATCCTGACGACGTTCAGGACGACCCTCCCCCCGACCTCCGATCACAGAGTGACCCCCCCCCCCCCCTTAACGACCACAAATTTGCGAAAAATTTTCGCATGCGGCGCTACTTTGTTGTCTTAACATGTATTTGGGCCGCTCTCTAGCTAGTATAGCCTTTATACCGGGTGTTTTTTTAATGTACCCAGTTGCAATTTTGAATAACTTTTGCGTAACTGAATTTAGATTGACGAAAAATGCACACAAAAGAGACAAGAAGTTACCATTACTTGTATTACAATATTACAAGATGTGACTGCAGCCTGCTCAAATTACAGGGTGTCCAAGTTGAGGAAGAATTTCTAAGGTTTTGCGTTATTCAAACAGACACATCTTCTTTGTTTCAAAACCGATACTCACGCGGTTTGTTTTAATCGATGGCCGCCATCGTAAGCATTCATTTGCCGCAGAAACACCACTCTAGGGTCAGCGAGTTTCATTTTACAGTACGCCAATTTCAAGATGGCGCATCATCGAAGTGCCACTTCCCGCAGAACGGGGGCCGTGTGCAACGCAGACCTTCCGTTCACGCGCTGTAAAATGAAACTCGCTAACTCTAGAGTGGTGTTTCGTGCGGCAAATGATTGCTTACGATGAAGGCTATCGATCAAAACAAACCGCGTGAATATCGGTTTTGAAACAAAAGAGATGTGGCTGTGCAGCACGATGGGCCTTCCTCCACCTGCTGGTCCGACGGCAGGCAGCCCACCGCTGCGCTCTCAGCCCTCCGGCGACTCCTCCTTCCGCCTCCTCTGGCTGAGAACCAGCTCACGCTCCTTCCAGAGCCACCTCCTGGCCGACAACCGACCCAGGAGCCTCTCTCCCACTCGTCCGACGGCGCCCGAGGCTGCTCTCGCGGCCGACCGACGACGCAACAGCCACCCAAAACTGTGCAACTGTGCAGTGCTTCTGTGCGGTGCTCTCTCAGTCGTTCTCCGGCGCACGGCGACTGACTTCCAAAAGCAACCACAAAGCCAAAGCAACAGAGCGCGCGAGCCTCTCCACTTCTCTACGCGAGAAAAGGCAGGGAGCAGACTGAAGGGAGCAGCGCGTATCGACGATTATATGGAAGGCAAAGACGCGCTACTATCAATCGCCACGACGTACGCAACGCACGGCGCTAACAAAGAAGGGGCGCGCGCACACGGCTATCTACGCTAGATACGCGCGCGCCAGCAAACAGGCTTACGCAATCGAGCGTCCGCGCCAACAGCGTGGGAACGACGAGCGAGCGCGGAACAAAGAAGAGACATCTACTGCAGCCGCCTGCCTATCAACCGGCGATATACGGCGCTACAGTAACCTACCTACTACAACAAACACACGAGGGCGCAGGAAACAGAGAAAGAACGGCGGACGGCACTGCACACTAGCGAAAGTATGTATGTAGGAGCTCAATTATCCTACATCCTCCGTCCTGGCTGCATCGATCGCCCTCGATCGATTCAGGGGGGTCGTAGAGAGCCTTGGCGGAGTAGCAGCTCCTTGCTCTCCAGAGAGTGCTTGATCGTCGCGTCGCCGCGTGATTATTGCGTTTGAGCGAGCGTGATACCGTAAATTTATGTCCGCAGGTTTGTCGTTATTTCCAATTTGAACTTCCGCGCTTTTCGTTATGTCATCGGTAGTTAGCTTAGAAGATACGGTATAGGCAGTCGTCGCTAGTGTGGCTTATAGAAGCGATTCCGACACGTTTTGAGTCAGTCGTGTCGTGTCGCGTTTTGTCGTGTTGTTGTCTTCAGTCGACTTCCAGAGCGGCTCGCAGTTTCTTTCTCTTATTTCCTGAGTGTGATCGGAACCGCGCCCCTCTCCCTATCGGAATCCTTAGACGTCCGTCAGTCGCGCGTCGTCGTAGTCGTTTCCTATCGTCGTACTGTCGTTCCGTAGCCAAATATCAAGTCGAAATCCTGTCGCACTACATTCATAGATCACGAGACGCTAGCCAATCAACGCAGCTCTCCCTTCTGTAGCACTCTAAGCAGCTAGCGCTCTCGATATGGTGGCTGTTCTGCAGGAAACGTCCAGAATTGTCGTATTCTTCTGTTGTAGTCTCTGAAGTCGAATCTTCTGTCGCTATCTTCCGGTTGCAGCGTTGCTTCCACTATGTCGAATTCTGAGCCCAAGGCGGTCACGTACACTAAGGCGCAGCTCCTAGAACATGTCGAACTCACGCAGAGCAATCGTTCTGATCTCGTCGAATTAGCGCTGGCGTTGCGAGCTCTCTGTGCGGATTCTCAGTTCATTGGCGCGAAGTCGCCTATTCCAGATATACATGAGAAATCTATCAAGAAAGGAGGACTGGAAAGCCTAGTTGGGGTCGTGAAAAGATTTATAGAAGCGATTTTCTCCGTAGTCGATTCTGTTCAGTTGTCGCTTTCGGAAGACAACGAGTATGCCAGCCCCTCCAATTCTGTTCACGCGCGTCGCTCGAATCCTCCAAAGTCGTCTCGCTCTGAGCTCGCGCAGCTAGTGGAGTCCATGGCGAAGCTTCAGTCGGAACAATTCGACAGATGGAATCAGGAGCAAGTTGCGCGTGAGGAGCGCATATTTCAGATGCAGGCTCAGAGAGAGCGGCGGCTAGTCGAGCGCCTTTCGTTGCAATCTGCTGTCGGCTCAGCTTCTTCCGCTCGTGATCTAGATCTCGCTCCGCGCATTCTTTCGGAGGAAGAGCGCCAGTCTCGTGTAGACCAGAAAGAACCGCCCGTCGATAGTTTCTCTGGCGAGACAGAAGTCGGAAGCTGCGCAGATTTCTCGGTTTGGTTGAAGTCGTTCGTAGAATGCGCAGAAATGTTCGGATACTCGCCGCGCGCACGTCTCTTCTGGCTTAAACGCAGGCTCACTGATACGGCGCTGTCATTCTCTCAGTCACAGACGGAAGAAGTACAGAACGATTACGACAGCTTAGTTGCGGCTTTGAGCTCTTACTTCAAAGACACTGCTTCTCGTACGATGCTTTATCTAGAGCTCTTCGAATGTAGGCAGCGGGAAAATGAGTCGAGCTACGCTTTTGGCGAGCGCTTGTCCGAGCTTCTGCGTCGCGCTGAGAAGTTAGAATCAGTATCGGCAAGCGTCGTTAAGAAACACCTCTTTCTTATGGGCTCCAATTCGATTTACAACCGAGATCTCGTGTCTAAATGCGACGACAACACATCGTTTGAGCAGTTGGCAGAGATAGGTCGCACGCTGGACAGACAGTATCAGGATCTCTATCTGTTGAGCTCAAACGGCGAGCAGTCGTCCGATCCTAGTGCTCACGCGCAGTCGTCGCGCGACCCCTTCTCTCGAGGACAAAGTGAGCGTCGAATCTCTCCGCCACCTCCCGCCTCTGTCGCTTTTGCCGTTGCCTCAAATGAAACGCTCTGCGTTTACTGCGGTGGTGAACATTCGGAGATTGAGTGCACAGAGTACCCCACTGCGCAAGAGAGAAACGCGGTCATTCGCCACTTCCGCTTGTGTCTCAATTGCTTAGGATCGGATCACTTTGTAGCGCAGTGTGGTAGCCACTTGTGTTGCGAGCTGTGCCAAAGAAGGCACCACACAAGCATCTGTTACGATTTATCGCCTCCACCAACTCAGCAGCGAGCGCGTTATTTTCCTGAAATGGATACTGTAGCTGAGCAAATCTCGGCTCCTCCGTCTTCGGCAACCGGTGCATTAGTCCAAGATACGCGTTGTGCGGCAGGTAGCGATGTACGTGATTGCGCTATGAAAGCTACAAACTTCTCTTCATCACCGTTTACGAGTAGTCCTTCAATCGGCGCCGCTCCAGGTGTAGCACCCATCGTAGCTCCTACACAGATTTGCGCGCTGAATTTGGTAACCTCAATTGATTCTACTGCCGTAGACGTAGTCGCTCCACAGGAGAGTGTGAGCATTGAATCCGAGGTAGCTACTGAACGCGATTCTTGCGGGTTGAATCCGGACGAGTTGCAGCCGTCGTCTAAGTCGAAGTCGTCGCTTTTCAGTCGGGAGGACGGCTCCCTAGAGCCGAGATTCACATCGAAATTCTCGTTGTCGCAGGTTTTGTCGTTTATCGCGCTACACAACTCGATAATTCTCGTGGTAGCATGCATCGTCGGCATTCTAGTATTGTTTCCCTCATTCTACGCAGCATCATTGAATGCACAGAGTGAGCACTTCCCTCCACAGCCTCAGATAATAAGGCAGGCGCGCGTGGAAAATTTTGGCTTTTGGTCGCCCTCCCTCAGCATTCAGCCCTCGTGCTTCGGCTTCCCTTGGCCATCTCTGGATACCCTATGGTCGTCTCCGACTCTGCTCCCTTCCCTTCGGCGGATTCCCCCTCAACGGCTGGGTCGGTCAAGGATCTCTCTACGGCAGCCCATCTACTGGTTTCCACCGGCTCATCTACTGGAGCGACCCCTTCAAATTCTACTTTGCCCTGTGGATCTGTGGAACTCTCCCCCTGGTGCTCCCTTCAACTCCCTGGTGCTCCCCTCACGTCAAGTGGACCTTTCCCCTTCTGGATCTCTCCCTGGCCTACTCCCTCTGCTTCCGGTCAACCGTCGTCCTGCTTTGAGTTTGATTGATTGGTTACGGTTCTCCCGTTGTTGTTGTGTTCGCCTATTGTTTTCGGCCGGGAGTGTCGCGTCGCCGCGTGATTATTGCGTTTGAGCGAGCGTGATACCGTAAATTTATGTCCGCAGGTTTGTCGTTATTTCCAATTTGAACTTCCGCGCTTTTCGTTATGTCATCGGTAGTTAGCTTAGAAGATACGGTATAGGCAGTCGTCGCTAGTGTGGCTTATAGAAGCGATTCCGACACGTTTTGAGTCAGTCGTGTCGTGTCGCGTTTTGT
>JASAMZ010002170.1:87500-197758 GCA_030248115.1 Linhomoeus sp. GSCO2_2 | reverse complement strand
GCAACCTTGGCGACCACCGTACCCTTTCTCTCACCACAAGCAAATCTCGTGACGAAACGTAGATTCCGTCGTAATGCCGAGTAAATGCAGCATCATTTAAAACTGTATTTCTCTGTTTTGAATCGCTGGGGCTACATATAAAAGCACCTACTGATGCTAGGCACTTCTCTGCACATAAAAGAGGACAGCCGTTGTACTACAGAAATATAGTACATCCAAATTTATCGCGAACTGCCATCGTCATTAACTGTCATTGAATTCTCCCTACAAATACTAGTCTAGAGTCGTGATTTGAGGTCGTGCGTGCACCGCCATCGAAAAAGCTAGATTGGGTTGTGAATGACACAGACGCGTATATGGCTCCTGACGTGACGTTATACAAAGACAAGCTCCATCTGGCTTTGACAGTTTTAGCTAAACCCGCATCGTCGCGCCTGCCTTAGCAGGCCATTTCTTCTTCTTTGATTCTTCCGGCCACGACACACGACACTATCCGTTGGCCGACTGAAAACCGGCCCGCCTGAAAGCGCGATTGTCACTTTCCACTTCTGCCTCTTCCTACTCAAGTTCAGAGACCTTTGGCGAGTTTTCGATCGACCTCGAGTGTTCCGCTCCGTTTTCCCTTTCACTCTCTTTTCGAGATGAGGTGTGTAGAAAGAACCTCGAGCTGTCATTTTCTTTCCCGCCGGTGCCGCCGGCATGAATTTCCTTCAATTAGTTCCGATCCTTCTCTGCCCACTCGGGCGCGAGAAAAGGCCAAGAAGTGTCACCGGCCAGCTCGACCTCGCTTCCGGCGACCGAATCGAAGAAATTGCTTCCACCCATTCGCCCTCTCAGCAGGCGCCCCGCCTAACCATGATTAGCCGTCCGTGAAGGACTCGCCCGCTGAATGGCCGACGACGACAACTCGCACCTTTCCCACGCACACTTCTTTTGTCCGCCGGCTCGCTCGTTCGTCCGAGAGAACTGCTGGCCAACTTGCTCCTTCGGAGACGAAGCGCCTGCGGCTGGAGGTTCCTTCTCGCTTCGTTTAATAGAAGGGAACTCCTAGCAAGCAGGTGATAACAGGGCAGTAAGCCGATCTGTCGAATACGAGACGCGCGACGGCGCGAAAGAGAGCATGACCAAACGGGTTCAAGTCAAGGATGAGACGTCCTGCTTCTTCGGTTGGGAAGCTCGAAACGAGCTGCTCTGCTGCGTCTTGGCGGCCGGCCAGCTGGTCGTCGTCCTCTTCTCATTGGGGCAGCACGCTTACTCTCTCCTCGTGTACGGCGACATCTTCAACTGCTCCTACAACACAACCGCGAAGCCAGCGACGACGATGGCAACCGCAACCGCGGTTGGAAACGGCAACTCTACTCAGCTGTTCAGCTCCTACTTGTCCGTTGACATCATCGTTTTCGACTTCGGTCTCTTCCACAAACTGTTGAAGTTGCCGGACTGCCTGGCGAACTTCGTCGACGGCGGTTGGTTTTCCCTTCGAGGATCCGACGACGACGACGACGACGACGTCGTCGTCGTCGTCGTCGTCGTCGTCGTCGTCGTCGTCGTCGTCGTCGTCGTCGTCGTCGTCGTCGTCGTCGTCGTCGTCGTCGTCGTCGTCGTCGTCGTCGTCGTCGTCGTCGTCGTCGTCGTCGTCGTCGTCGTCGTCGTCGTCGTCGTCGTCGTCGTCGTCGTCGTCGTCGTCGTCGTCGTCGTCGTCGTCGTCGTCGTCGTCGTCGTCGTCGTCGTCGTCGTCGTCGTCGTCGTCGCTTCGCACATACGTAGATATGTAACCCACTTGCTCTGCAGGCTACGGCCGATGCTGTTGGTGCTTCTGCCACGCCGCGGCGCTATTGATCCTGTTGTTCTGCGGCCGGTGGCGCCGAGGCGACCCCTACTCAGATCCCGAATGGGAAGGCGGCCCGGCGCGCATCTGCCCTATTCTGGCCATTCAGAACGCTTACTGTTTCGGCATGGTGCTGCTCAGCATCGCCATCGCCGACAAGATCCTGGTGGCTCTGATGAATCCTAACGACGCCCAATTGACGGCGCTCATCCTCGTCTTTCTCGTGGGAACGGGCCTCAACCACTTCCTCTGCTACCTGCTCTGGCACGTCTTCTGGCATCTCGAGGCCGTCTACAAGGCCAGACACGGACGGGACTTTCAGACTTGGCTATGACCTATGTACAGTTGGTACAGTGGGCGGGTACAGCTTTAGGTGAAGCGGCAGCCATGTTTGAGGTGTTGCAGAGGTTGTATGGAACATTGCACGACGAACACAGGATTTCTGCAAGCCTGGGATAGACGTTCACACGACTGCACGTCACCGGTCGGCGCAAGATTACTGACACGACTGAAAGTCAAAAGCAATACGAGTACCTACAAAGTGTAGGTTTACATACTTACCGCATTTGCGTTGAACAAAAGCAGATTACCTGACAGAACAAAAGCCCGTTTTGGTTATGACGGATAACAGCATAGCCATAACAACGCGTTGCAACCACAAAAGTCCTCGACCTGCTGTTTGGGGTGACCTTCGATAGTCTACCGACTTACTGCAGGCAGGATTCGATAGCGTCAGCAGAGGTTGCAGGACTTGCGGCAGTGCGTGTGCAGCTTGGCCCGATTGCGACTGGAGTTGCAGCGGTTGAGGATCTTGGCCACTCGACAGGTGGTGCTGTACTTGGGCGTGTCCTTGCACTGCTCGTCGCCAGCCTCGGAGCAGAGGTTGCAGGAGAGCCGGCACATGTCCTCCATAAAGCCCTTGTAGCCCTTGCGCTTGCAGTGGCCCTTGGCCGCCCACCTACTGCAACCGGGGTTCAGGTCGCGACATCCAGCGGAGGACTCCGACGAGCCGCCCTTCTTCGTCGCGTCCTCCTGCGCGCTCGTCGTGGGCGCCTCTGGCCGTCTGGTCGTCCGCCTCGTCGCCGACTGCGCCGTCGTCGTCTCCTCGACGTCGCCGTCCGAATCGGAGCTGCAGGTGCCGCAGGACTTGGGGCAGATGGACTCGCGCACTTCTCGGTACTGAAGGATGTTTCACGTTAATGTTACTGCACGTGGAAAACCTATTTGCGATTCGAGAGCGTTGCCTTGTTGCAGTAGTTGAAGACGGAGAGGGCCCAGATGCTGCAGCGCCAGTTGTAGTCCAAGCATACCCCCGAAGACGAGTCGACCGGCGACCTTCGCGTCGTGGTAGACTCGCTGCCATCGTCGCCGCCGTCGTCGTCTTCTGGGCAGCCGTAGAGCTTGTTCAGCTTCTTGATGTCGAGATCGCTGAAGCCGGACCTCTGTCCCATCCGGCCGCTGCCCGACTTCTTGGCAAGAATGGTCCTTCTGCCGTTGGCCGAGAAGGCGTAGGGCCCGTAGTGCATGAGACTGCCGTAGTCGTAGCTCATGCCCAGGTGGGAGAGAGTGCGCAGCGAGTACTTCTCAAACTGGTCGATCGCCTCGTCCATCACGTTGTCCCAGACGATCTCGATGTGGTCGTCGCGGTCCGCCCGACTGAACAAGAAGCGCGTCTAACTAACGTCTCAATGAATGAAACGGATGGAAAAAGGAAGCACACCTCTGTTCGTGGAAGAAGCCGGTCGCGTGCATCAGTTCGTGCATGACGGTCCCCGTTTGAAGGCATCCGGCGTCCAACGACACCTAACGTTATGAATTCATACTGTAGATTGTTCAACCTTATGCCAAGGTACACATTTGTCTCACCGGCTGTCGGCCGCCGGTTCTTCCCACGAGCGAGTAGCAGCCGTCGTCAGGCACGATATAGATATAGTCGCGGTGGACGTCGGCGTCGCGCGGCACGAAGCGGACGCAGCTCTGCGTGTGGTAACGCTCCATGGCTCGAGCGATGACGGAGCGCGAGTAGCGGCCGTAGCGGCTCGACAACACGTAGGGTATCTGGCCGTCGGGCCAGCGCCGCCAGCGCGACCGAATGGCCGCTCTTCCAAGCTGATTCGACTGATTGACGAATTGGGCAGGATTGTCGATGGCGATGTCGCCCTCGCTGCGCTTCCCCATCGTGGGATCGGCCTTGACCGCCACGCCGATCTCGGTCAAGTCGACCTCCCGCAGTCGCCGCCCCCTCACGAAGTCGTCAATGTCGAGGGTCGTGTCGCGCTCGGTGGCGGCCTCGGTGTCGACCACCTAAAATTGCCATTGTATGTAGCGCCGTCATGGAATTCCAATTCCCAATGGCGCAGGAAGTTGGACTAACCTCTCTCCTCGTCAGGCCCTGGCAAGCGGCAGGCAAGACCACGAACAAGCCGGCGAGGACGATCGCCTTCCATGAAGCTTCCATCTCGGTTGGCGCACTCCACTCAAAGACTAGACCGGCGCTTGTGGGGTTGCGACCACTTGCCTGCCACTCCTCCGTCCCGTCCCTACAGGTACCTGGCACCCTTGAACGAGAGGCGAGAGAGAACACAAAAGGATTCTACGCGTATTTGTCTACAATCAGCTGTTGGTTGCTAACAACACCGGCCGGCGGGTGCCTACCTATCCTCAAATAATTCCAGAGAGCGGCGGCCGGTCGGCGCGCTGACTCATACTTACACGAGAGGGGAGGATGAATGAGTTATAGGAACAGGCGCAATAATCGAGGAAGATAGAATCGTCTGCGGTTTCAGTTGGCGCGCGACAGTGAGTTCCGGCAGAAAGAGAAGAAGAGAGGGAGAGAGTGACGCGACTAGGACCGGCTCCGAACGCGAGAACTGCGCGCCTCTTTGAGGGGGGATGGGGGCAAGGCAAACAAGGGCAAATTTATGATGCATACGAGAGGAAGGCGGTTAGTCAGACGGCGGATTGGCCCGTTGTTTTCTCAGCTAGGAGGAGTCAGTCGGCGCGCGGCGGTGCGCGCGGATCGTAAAGTCGGACGCATGACGGACACTTTCGGAAGGACTGGTCGCACAAAGACTCGAAGCACTCTCTTCCACACTGACTAACAACCAAAGAGAGGACGGCGTTATTGAGTCAGAAGGCGAGCGAAGCGTGAGTAAGTCGTCGAAGAAGGACTAGCCGAGAAGACGCCGGAGTTCCATTTGCGAGTTGTGGTTGAGCGCTGGGGTTGAGAAGGGCTCTATCTGCTACATACCCTTGCGCCACTTCTGTTGACTCGGCCGTCGCCATAGGAACCAGGCACCACCAGCACCGGCGCTTGATTGCCACTCCTCTGTTCTACGCGACCGAGCAACTCTCTATCAGGGAGTGAGACCAGAAGAATGACAACCGGTACAGCTGTCGAACGGCCGTCGCCGGACGCGTTTCGGGTTCTGCTACTGGCGCTGGGTGGTAGGTAGGAATGTACGCATGGAACGACGCGCGCTGATGTTACTACGACTGCTGGGATGCAGTAAAGCGCTATGACGAAAGGAGAGTAATGTGGACGAAGAGGAGAATCGCAACCGATACGTCACAACGTAAATAATGCCTCGTACAGGTACACGCAGCCGCCTCCATTCTTGGTGACGAAAAGCAGACCAATTTTCGGGCATACGAAGTTGGAATTGAATCTTCACATGTTGCGTCCCAGAGTACGCACACGCTGACGTCGAGTAGAGGGCGATCCCATGGGCGCGTCACTTTATACCAGCCGCGCGCGACCGAAGTTTGTCCGTGGGCGTACTCAAAAACAACAACGGGTTTAGTCGTTGGTCGGCTAGTGGAAGTAACCCAATCTCCAACTCGGAACAGAACAAAGTACTCACAACAGCGGTGGGGTGCAGAATCACGCTGCAGGCACAAAGGCGGGCGCGAACGCGTGACCAACTCGCCGAGAGAATAAACTTAGCCGCTCGTCATCACGCTCCGTCATACCCCTCACTCATACTGCACTGCATGTTGAGCTCCAGCTTTGTTTGGGCGAAGTGGTACAACAAAGCAACAGGAAACTCTCGGCGAACTGTTGAGTCACCCCGCCTAATGGATAATCAATTTGAAATCTCTCTCTCCAACTCTTCACTTTCTCAACAGGGTTCTCGTCAGCAGCGCCAAGAAGCCGATGAAGCGAACGACGACGACGATGAACAGAAGTACCACGATGTCCAAGAGTAAGGCGCCCTAATAATAAAGTTACGGCAAGTCAAGGTAAAACTCGCTGAAAATGGATTGGCGATTACGGTAGTCCAAGGTCACCTCTGAGAAGTCGTACAAATCGAGTACGTCGTCTCCGCTGCACACGGCGTCGATAGGTCTGGTGCCGTTGCAGCCTGCGGCGTGTAATCCACGAATGTGACAAATTAATCACGTGATACTGGTATTAAGTAGTAATAGAATAACATTGTAACAAGTGCTATAAAAATATTGCAACAATATTGTGGATATTATACATGAATTTTAAACATTTGTTAATTACCTATTGTTATTTCTCCAACCGTTCACCTGGCCCCGGAATGTAGTCGTAGTACTTCCACTCGTTGACCGCGAGAGCCTCGAATCCGTAGCGGAAGAAGGAGATGTACTTGAGCCAGTTGAAGTAGACGGGAATCATGCTGCATGAAAGTGAACAGGTTAGGCTCAGCGACACATGACAAGAACGACGAGCCTTTAAGACTAGAAAAAGACGCAGCAACTGCGCAATAGCGCGTTGAAATAATTAAATTAAACTACATTACAGCATTAATTACTGTAATTTAATTTAACTTAAATTAAACTAAATTAAATTAGATAAATTAAATTAAATTAAACTAAATTAAATCAAATTAAATTAAATTAAATTAAATTGGAGTAAATTAAATTAAATTAAATTAAATTAAATTAAATTAAATTAAATTAAATTAAATTAAATTAAATTAAATTAAATTAAATTAAATTAAATTAAATTAAATTAAATTAAATTAAATTAAATTAAATTAAATTAAATTAAATTAAATTAAATTAAATTAAATTAAATTAAATTAAATTAAATTAAATTAAATTAAATTAAATTAAATTAAATTAAATATAAATTTTAAAAATGAAGTTAAATTAAACATGCGGCATTAAATGGAATTAAATTAACTTAAACTAGATAAATTAAATTACGTTAAATTACATAAATTAAATTAAATTAAATTAGAATAAATTAACTTAAATTAAATTAATTGCAAGTAAATTGAATTAAATTATATTAATTCAAATGGAATTAAGAGCATGAAAACAGGCAGTCAAAAGGCCCCCTAGTACACAACCGGCGTCACCAACTCACTCCTGGTTGATGTAGAAGCCGCCGAAGAGCATCAGTGGAATGATGACGACGGGCGTCACCGTCAGGGCCACATTGAGGCTGCCGCTGATGCAGCCGAGCGCGTAGCCTGCCACGAACGCGCGTTCGATGGTCGCTACCACAACACAAGTCTCGCTCACTCACCAAAGGAAATGGCAGAATTGGCCACGAGCACGCAGATGAGGACGCACAAAGCGTAGGCTGCCACGTTTGGAACCAGACCTGCGAACCATGGTACAGTATGCTACTATCGGAAATCGCGGAGTTGCAGCAGTCCCTCTCACCGGACATCCAGTAGACAATGGTGGTGAAGATGATCGGCAGCAGAAGGTATTGGGGCAGCTGAAACATGCGGTACCAGACAAGTCTCATGGCAACTCGCAATTGAGGCGCCTCAAATGTAAGCAGCGGCAAAGACTTTCAACTGACCTCGGCGACCATTTTGGCCAGGTAGTACGCGTCGACTCGATAGAGGCCGCTCTGGTTCTCCCGCATGAAGACGGGCAGCTCGGCGCAAAAGGTCTGAAAAGGTGAAGAAAGTTCCATCGAATCCCTATCGAACTATAGTGCCAAAGCAATCACCTCGACCACCGGGAAGACGAACATGAAGTTCATGTTGAGCACCAGTTGGAACAGCAGCCCGTTGATCGTCTGCACTGTGCGCTCGGCGACCACCGTCTGCCAGAACACAAGGCCAGTCAAAAGGGCGATGACCTGAAATAGCAGTGTTGGCTTCTCTAATCACTGATCGGTATGCGAAGATGGGGAAGACGTACGACGGTGTTGAAGAGGCGCACGCGCAGCAACATGGGCTCGCGAATGACGATGAGGGCGGCGCGCCAGCAGAGGGCGCCGAACTGGACGAACCAGTTGGCCTTGTACTTGCTGAAGTTGGGCATTCAAGAACGCCTGTCGACTTCTACTATCTAAGATTGTGTCTACATTAGGCACCTCCGGCGCTTCTGTGTGGAAGCAGCGAGCCGCGCGACTATGTCTTCTTCGGAATGGCTGTTCCTGGCGGTAGACTTCGCCTTGTTGCTTTTGCCCTGGTGGCTCGCTTCGTAGGCCGATGTCAGCGCCTGTGGGATGCGTCAGGCGCTTACAAAGCAGGACTGAAGAGCAGAAGTCAAATCGGCAGACCTATACTGCGCTCACCTTGATTTTGGTCCTGCACTCGGGTTCTTTTCTCGGCAGCACAGCCAACACGCGAATGTAGTGGTCGGCAGGGTTGTAGTTAGATGGACATGGGAATCCGGTACTAAAAGAATCTAAAGTTCTACTGCAGTCCAGACGCTGAGTACAGAGCCAGGCCTCACTCACTTCTTGAAAAACTCATAGGCGCCCTTCGTCGGTCCGAGGTAGACCAGTCGTCCGTCCGCCATCAGACACACCCTAAAGACACGTGCGATACCTGATACAGTATACCGTATTTACGCCAATAAGCCTCCCCCCTCCCCTGTCCCTACTTCGGCGACATGCCCTCAGAGGACGAGGTGGGGAGGGGGCTTATTGGAGTATTTACGGTATGTGCCTACTTTTCTCGATTCATTGTATGCTACCTATCACCTATCAAACATGGCGAAGAGCTGCGACGACGGCTGGTGAATGGTGCAAATAACGGTCTTGCCCTGAGCCGCCATGTCTTTGAGAACCTTCATCACTTGCTGAGCCATGAAAGAGTCGACGCCTGCAAACAAACGCGAGAATGGCCACTGGATGATGGAAGTTGCAATAACTGACTGACCTGATGTCGGCTCGTCGGCTACCATCAGCATTGGGTCGGTGAGCACCTGAATTTCCGTTTCTGTGTGCACCAAGACTTTTGCAACTTCAAAGTCCCTTCGGTTAATTTCTTTGTCGCTCTACTTTATTTAATACAAAGTTAAATTTAACCAAAAAATTTTGATTAATTAGTCATTTATTTAACATTAACTAGTACAGCTAAAGTTTTCTTCAAATATTCACTTAACTTAATTTAACACAATCCAACACAATGATGACATTCCGATATCATATCGTTGCCTTTTGTCATATTCGTGCCAACCTCCGAAGCGAAAGCGAGTCGCTTCTTCTCACCGCCCGAGATTCCCTTTATGCGGTTTGGAATACCGATGATCGTGTCCTGGCACTTGGCAAGTCCCAGCTTAGTGGAGTGAACAGACTTTAGCATGAGATAACCTCAAGATTAAGGAAAGAGATATCACGTACTTACATACCTGTTGGATGACCTGCTCCACTCGGTGAGTGCGGTCGACGCGACTGTAGGCGTCGCCCATTCGAAGCAGCGCCTGCAGGTCGGTAGTCGTGCCAAGGATCTCACTGCGCAATGGCAAGAAGTGTAACAGTCCCAACATAACTACCATGCAAGTCCCTCCCTCCCCCCCCCCCCCCCTCCCCTTTCAACTTCCCCGACTGAGCTGGAAGAATGGGGGCGGGGTACATAGTGGAGGATTACGGTTAGTTCTATCCAAAGTGAAAATGGTGGGACACTTATTGTAGGATATACGGTATTCTCTCTAACGTGGAACTGCAGGTGTTCCCAGACGGTCATGGTGCCAATGAAGAGGTCGTCCTGCTGGACGTAGGCGAGTAGACGTCGAAGGCTCGAGCCCTTCTCCAGCGTCTCCCCGTTGATCGCCACCTCACCTTCCACGGTGATGTCCGCCAGATTGCGCTGCGTCAAGATATTCAGCAGCGTCGTCTTCCCTGCGCCACTGAAGAAAGGAAATGACAGTGGTGAGGATAGGCACTTAGACAGACGATACTATAAGTAGCTATCGTATAACAACAAACAAGCAAAGCCTTCAATGCCGTAAAGCCGTAGACGCAGCTCCAAGGCTGCACTGGTGACAAAGTTGCGCGCGTAGATACACTTGTACTGCGTTGTGTATCCTGCTCAGTCGCCCTACCTTCCCCCAAGGATGGCCAGCAGGTGCCCCGGCTGGGCCACTCCGCTGACGCCCTTCAGTATCTTCCTACGGCTCATCTCTGGCTGGTACATCTTTCGCGTCGATCGATTCAGGCAGCTGTTCACCAGGCCGCTGACCACTCCGCCGCGCTTGACGGTCACGTAGGCGTTGAGGTCGCTCCAGGCCAAGGTCACGCTTCGTTTCGAGTGGCTCCTTCTAATCAAATCGCGGTTGCCCGGCCTGCCGGCCGACAGACTCTCATAGTTCGACTCGTAGCCGTCGACTTCTCGCGACCTCGATGCGGTGGTCAACAGAGGGCGATGCTCGTTTTCCTCAGCCATGTCAATGGGAAGACTCATCAACGCATGAGTTGGAAACACAGCAACCACAGAGAAGCACTGCGACGACGCGCATTAGACACAAACTGAAAACAGGTCGCCACGGCGCTTATCAGTACGGTATGGGACGAACGTAGCAGTAACGAACTGACACAGTCTCTCGCACTACTGGACAGTGCAAACATTGGACTTCTGCTTGTGGCCGATCAGCTGCTTGAAGCGGGAAACTGCCTTGGTGACCGTTCGAAGACCTCCCAACCCCACGATTCCAAGCGAAGTAGGCTCGTTCTCGCCCGCGTCTTCTGAGCTGACGTCCAGGCCAAGGTGTTTGGCGAGCGCCTTTCGGCTTGGCAGCGAAGCGACGACCTTCTGCGCTTCCTCGGACTGAACGTCCGCTATCACACAAGACGTTAGGCTCCCGTCCTGACAGCCGACGAGCAGCTGTGCATGGATGAATATTCTGCCAATTTACAGCATTCGTTTATTTGAACGTATGTAGCGAGCTCACCATGCTTCCGTCGCGGCTGGAGGCGAAACAGCTCAGCGTTGCGTGTGGTCGGAACCACCCGACGGTTTGTCCGTCGGCCACGCGGAACACGGTCAGCAGGTTACGGCTGGCGTTGTGGCAGAGAAGGTGCTGACTGGTCGGCGAGAATTGGCAGACTCGTGATTCAGCCAAGGAGAAGAGACCATCCTTCACTGTCGGTTCCTCCTCTAGCTTGTGGGTGAGTTGGCCGGTGCGCATATCCACCAACTATGGACAAGCTATGTTAAGCTCTTCGTCGTCGTCGTCGTCGCCGTCGTCGTCGTCGTCTTCGTCGTCTTCGTCGTCGTCGTCGTCGTCGTCGTCGTCGTCGTCGTCGTCGTCGTCGTCGTCGTCGTCGTCGTCGTCGTCGTCGTCGTCGTCGTCGTCGTCGTCGTCGTCGTCGTCGTCGTCGTCGTCGTCGTCGTCGTCGTCGTCGTCGTCGTCGTCGTCGTCGCCGCCGCCGCCGCCGCCGCCGCCGCCGTCGTCGTCGTCGTCGCCGCCGCCGCCGTCGTCGTCGTCGTCGTCGTCGTCGCGTAGTGCGCAACCGAAAGCGCCGGATATCCGTGCTCGGCCAAGAAGAGCCCGATGCGGCCATCAGGACTGACTACGCCGCTGCAGTTGGGCAGTTGGCGCAGAAGCTTGCGATTCTTGACGTCCCACACGTAGCCGCACCGCTTGACGTCCGTCACGACCACCTGATTGGGATTATGGCCCATCGGAGCCAAGCTTTCGATCTCGATCGCGGCCCGCCCCTGCTGCTGCTGCTTCGCTCGAGCGCGAAACTTGTAGAGCGGTGTGGCCGTCTCGGCGTGAATAATCTATGTACACAGAGAAAGCGCCGGTTATTAACAAAGTTAACTCGGCCTCGGTAAATGTTTTACTTGTAGCGAAGTATGTTGGCCCGTCTGAACGACGGCCACGAAGAACTGGCCATCCTTGAGCAGGACAACGTCTTGCTGAGGTCGATTCGGCCGGCAGTTGTACTCGTGTTTTCCCAGGAGTTCCAATTTCTCATTGTAGACGGCCAGTCGAGCCTTCTGCTCGCCGCCGGAAGCCTGGCTATCGGGCGCAATAATCTGCACTAGCGCTAGCTTCCCTTCCGGAAGCGTTATCAGCTGCACCACGTCCGGAGCTTCAGCGCGAGCCAGCACCGACTGCGTTCGCACGGACCAGATGAGCAGGTGGTCCGACTCGACGCTGGCGAGCAGGTCGCTCCTCAGGAACTCGCAGTGCGTGACGACTGCTCCGTGCAAGTTGGCCGCCAGAGTAGCCAGCAGACGATGGCGACGCCACTCCCAGACGGCCACGAATTTGCGCGTCATTACGGCCACCGTGCGGCCTCCGTCCGACGCCGACGGCAGGGCCAGGCTTTCGGCAGGCTGCTCCATCATGTCGATGGTGTGCGTCTTGGCCAGCAGGTTGTCCAAGTTCCAGATCTGCAAACGCAAGAGTCCGTGAAACCAAGCGGACTAGACAAACGTACCTATCGCCCACTTTGACGGTGCGATCCAGCGACGACGAAGCCAGCACGTCTCCCGCAGTTGAGAAACACGGGACGGCTCGCAGAATCCTTCCGAAGTGGCCATCGTCGAAGCTGTGCACCAGTTGGCCGGAAGAAGCCGACCAGACGAACAGCGTCTTGCGCACGCCAGCGACGAAGTACTCACCCGTTCGCGGACTGAAGGTGGTCGCCGTCACGGATCTCATGGGGCCAAGGGAGGTGTTACGGCAACCGGTTGGCAGCGTCAGCCGAATTGACGACTGGCCCTCTTTCAGCTGGCCATCTTCCCCAAGAGCGAACAGCCGAAAGCCGAACGTCTCTATGGCCACGAGGATACCGCCGCCGTCGCCGTCGAGGCGCAACTCCGTCAGCCAGTCGTCGTCGTAGCTGAGTCGGCACACTTCCGAGCTGGCCGCCAGAGTCCAACTCTGCGCGTCATATCGCAGCGCAAACTGCCGAATTTGGTAGGCGGCTCTCTCGATTTCGTGACTGCTCTTCCGCTGGACGCCTTCGGAGGCGACGGCCGGTAGAAAGTGTCCCGCGAAAGCGGTCTTGCCGTCTGGAGCGACCACGCATGCGAACGCCGCCCGCAGCTCAACCACGGAAGCGACCCGCTGGCGTCTCGACCTCAGGATCAGTTGAGTGGACGGCGCCTTGCCGTTCCATAGAAGTAAGTCGTGGCTCGACTGCTCTCTGTAGAAGAGCCTGGTGATCCTTCGGAACTCGCCGCTTGAGTCGGCCGCGCCCCGCTGCTTCAGTTTCCCGCCGACGCTGTAGACGAACCACTCTTCGCTCGTCCAGAATACAACTTCCGAATCGGTCAACGCTATCCTCTCGACCGCCATCTGCTCTTTTGCGCCAACTAAAGGAGGCCAGACACTGATGAAATCGCCCGTCAGTATGAAGGAGACGATAATCTGAAGTTGACGGCCTCCTATAATGAATGCGCACAACGAGCGAAATGACTTCACGATGCCATTACCTCGTTGTTATTCGTGTAGGAGGCGGCGACTTTCCCGTTGGGACTCAGTGCCAGACCAAACATAATGCCGTCGATATTGGGATTGATGATTCTGGTGACTTCCGCGGATATAGCATCGTAGACGATGAACCGATTGGAGACGGAGACGAGCAGCTTTCCGTCTTTTGTCAACTCAAGCCCTGCACACATTACAGCCGGATGTAGTCGACACGCCCACTGTCAAACGCAACCAATCGGCGTCAAGCAAAACGTCACTTACAGTATCCAGGCAGGGCCAGCCACTCCCCCTCCACAGTACCCCAATTAAGACAGCCAATCAGCACACACCAAAGACGGCGAACTGGTGTTGCTCCAAGGAGTGTTGGAGCGGTCCTCCCGGCGACCTGAAGCAATGATGCGCCGGCAGAACGCAGTTGGTCCTCATTCCCTCCAGGTCGCATTGGAGCAGCAGCGAGTGGACAAGCGGCAACTCTTCCGCCGAAGAAGGCGTCGACACAAGCGGCAGCAGACGGCCCAGCAGCTCGAATGCCAGCGACTTCGGGTGTTTTGACAAGACGGCGCTCGAGAGACGAATCGCGTCGGCAACTAATGATAGCTGGCGAGCCTCCATCGGTTGGAAGCTCGAGGCCGTCTTTCCGACGCCGGCGGCCGCTTCGTCGAAGTCGGCCAATACGGGGCCGACGGAGAAGCTCGAGAGCTTGCAGAGCAAAAAGTCGTAGTTGAAGAGACAGCGGCTGTGGAGCTCCTCACGACGGTCGCTCTTCAGCAGGTGGTAGGGGAGCTCATTCAGTTTGCGCATGTTGAAGCGAGCGGCGGTCGCAGCCTTTTTGTCGGCGCCGGCTTCGCTTTCGTTGACGACTTTGAACTGATTGGGCTGACTGGGCACCTTGCGGTCGGCCATCGCCTCGGCCACCGAGAGTCCGAATCGGCGTCGCTGCACTTCGGTGTAGCGGAAGGGCTTCTCGACCCCCGCCCACCTTCCCAAGAAGTAGTCAGCCAGCAGGGAGTGTGTGAAGTTGAGGTGCTTGAGGTTCTTGAAGTAGCGGTTGGAGGCAACAGCAGAGAACTGCCGATGGTACCTATGGGATCTTCCGAAGCGTTGTCGTGTTTAAAACTAAGCTTTGTATAGCCTCTACCAGTTCAAGACGATGACGTCGTCGGCAGCTCGTTCGCTAAGATAGCCTGGCAAGTCTGACCGTATCCTGCTCCAGAGCAGTGGGGGAATTCGTCTGACGGGCGGCAAGTGGTACTGGTAGACGTCGTCGAGCACCTCGAAAGCAGGAACATACATATTGTCAGCCTAGCTACTATACTGTACTGCTATAGCGCTTTGAGCGGCACCTTGTCGTCCAGCGACACGAGATCCTCGATTTCAGAGTCGCTGAGGCCGCTTCTAGCTGCGGTGACGAAGGAGAGCGCGTGGGCGACCAGCAGGCGGCCGTGCTGCGCCTCGATGCGGTCGAAGAGCGCCTGGATGGAGTCCTCGAGGTTGTCGGCAAGCATCGTGTCCTGCGGTCGGGAGTAGGACTTCCAACGACGCACGGTGGCGTAGATCAGCTTGATGAAGACGGGCAGCGTGATTGAGCGAGCCAGCGTCTTGCCAACCAATTCCCACTGTCGACCAGTCAGTGTCCGACCCTCTGAAGGTTTAGTATCGTACATATCAGACCTTCGCACCACTCATTGTCACAAGACAATTGTACCATTTCTAAGCCAATTCTGCAGCACCCGTTGCGACAGGGAGACGCCGAGTGGTTCCACCTTGAGGTAGCACTCCTGGCTTTCAATGACGTTCAATAGGACGTCGAATACAATGGTATGCCCAGGCGTCGTGCTGAGTATCATCTTGCAGTTGTCGGGTAGCGTGTGCGGTACCCAGAGCAACTGGTGGGCGCCGTCGCTGGCCGACAGAAGGTCTACCGAATCGAGCAGGATCACCAACGGCTTGTCTGCCCTAGAAAACACAACGTGACATGGTTTGTAAGGACAAAGCTGGCGGCGGACAACCGGCTAGCCAAGCGCTAACCAAGCTATGCACTCTTTACATCGATTGTGTCATATTTGTCTCGTTTCACCTAGCCAACTCCATCGCCCGACGAAACTGGCCGAACAACTGGGACAGTTCCCCATCAGATGACGACGTGACGAATAAGTTCTTCGACTCCTCCTTTTGCGCCGCGGGATAGTTGTAGGTGATCTGGTGACAGAGGCTGGTGAGCAGCGGCTGAAGACTGCTGCTGTCCGGCGAAGTGCCGATGAGCCGGACGACGACGACGGCCGGCGGCGACCAGAACTTCTGCTTCTGGGCGTCCCACTTGCCGATCTGGCCGGCGATGTGGGCCAGCAGAGAGGTCTTGCCACAGCCGCTTTCGCCGTAGATGATACAGGGACGCTTACTGGCGCCTCCGAGGTAAGCGGCGGCGCGCTCCAACGCCTCCTCCCTTCCGTAGAAGGCGGCGCTGACCGACTTGCAGAGGTGGAGGTGACGCAGGACCTCGGCAAAGTTGCGGTCGCTCGCGCCGCTGGCCTTCTCCTTCTTCATGGCGCGCTCCACCAGCCTGACGGCGCGCTCGTAGAAATTAGCGCAGAACTCCCTGCGAACACAGAATGCAGGCCACTGGCAGCGATGGCTAACCCCTCCGATATTTACCTAAGATAGTCAGAATGGACGGCGGGATCGACGCCCTCTCTTCCGGCCCAGTCGACGGTGTAACGGGCGATGTTGCTGGCCGGCAGTTTGCCGGGCAGGCGCTCGTCGCGCAGGTTGGAGAGCAGAGTGGACGCCTCCACGTCCAGCTGGCCGCCGGCGGTCATGTCGACGAAGCGACTGGCCGTCCGAGCGTTGTTGAGATTCAGATGATTGATGTGGCGGACGAAACAGAGACAATGGTCTTTTGTGGAGCTGCTGCGCAGAATCCCGTGAATCACTTCGCGCTCAGTCACTGGAACGCGGGGATGAAATCAGTCAATTGATTTATAGCGTGCCATCGTCGTCCGCGTCCACGCACCAGACATGTAGTAGTTGTGCATGGAGTCGGCGTCCATCGCGCCCTGCTCGTAGCAGCGTCGCGCCGCCTTACGCAACAGAAGCTGCATCCTGCTCATCATCTGCCACCACGTATTGGCGTCTTGCTCTTGGAGTTTTGCCATCTTCTAGAACATTACTGGCACTGGACTGAGGGTGGGAGTATTACACGACCAATGTCACCCAACGCACCTTGTTGGCGAAATTGGTCAAAATGGAGCTGATTGGCTGCAGAATCGCTTGAGCCGGCACCGCGTTTTCATCGGTCTTGTACCTGATCGAAAACAACCGTCATGCTATCGGAGAAAGGCAAACAGAATAATTTCCACAAGCAAGCTACCGCACCACTGCTCTAACAAAGAGGCGTCTTCCCCTAGCTGCTCCTTCAGCGTCAGCTTCAGCGTCTCCAGCTCGGCAGCGTCGATGGTCGAGGGCAAGGGTCGGTAGCCGTACTTCTGGCACAGAAACACCTGAGCACCATCACCCATGAGACTCCCTTAGTAAAAGGCACTTTAACAACCATGGCATTAATGGGCGTTCAGAACCGTACGACGAAATTGGGCCCCATGGAGAGCCGTTGGCAGTTGGCGATCTCGTTGATGCACAGCTGCGTGGTCATGTGGTCGTCGGTGGCCTCGTCGCGCACGCCCCACCGCATGTCGACTACCTGCATGTCAGCGACGATAGAGGTCAGGAAGAAAGAGATATGTATATGGAAGATACCCCCCCCCCTCCCCCCTTTCCATATCTTGCCTGAAACTCCAGGCCGTAACTTTGCCGGCAGTACTGCTTTAGTGTCGGATAAACCTCTTCCATCAATGCGTTCCGCTCCACCGTCGTGTCTGAAGTGAGACACTGTTGCCGAAATAAACCGGTCGTGTTATGCGCCATGAAACCGCCAAACAAAGTCTGTCATTACCAAAAGCGAACAGGAGCTAAACAAATATACAACCCAGTAAACAACACTATTCTGCTTGCATCATAAGTGAGTTGTTTCAATTTAATGTGGTTTAGTTCAATATAAATTAATTTAATTTAATTTAATTCAATTCAATTCAATTCAATTCAATTCAATTCAATTCAATTCAATTCAATTCAATTCAATTCAATTCAATTCAATTCAATTCAATTCAATTCAATTCAATTCAATTCAATTCAATTCAATTCAATTTAATTTAATTTAATTTAATTTAATTTAATTTAATTTAATTTAATTTAATTTAATTTAATTTAATTTAATTTAATTTAATTTAATTTAATTTAATTTAATTTAATTTAATTTAATTTAAATTTGTCTAATTTAATTTAAGTTAATTCAGCTTAGTTTAATTCAATTTATGATAACTTTATTAATTCACTTCGTTTGTGTAATTTAAGGCGATCAATTCTATTTCGTGTGGAAAACGCAAATCGACGTAAGCTAACTTTAATTTAATTTAGCTTAATCAAATTTAGCTTAATTAAAGTTAGTGAAATGTAATCTAACGATGTTGGACCTCTAATTGCTAAGCTCAATAAAGTCCAACCACAATTTGAATACCGGTGAAAGTCGAGCTCGTGAACACTCGAACCACTCGCGAAGTCTGGTTCGGCAGCCGCTCAAAGCTGCCGGCGAACACCCGATCGAACCTCGCTTTAACTTCTTTACTCAGCTCCGATCCGTCCACTCCTCCGTCGACGACGTCCGGTTTGTCAGTCATCTTCTTAATTGTGTCGTTACTGTTTAATTTATGTGCCGTTTTATGTGTACATGTATGTTGTCGCCGTTAATAAAACTGGTATACCAAATGTGCCAACCACGAATTTCTCAGCGATCGACTCTGCTTCGAACGAGCTAACGGATCACTGCGCATTGCTAAGGCAAGCTTCAAAATCCACATTAACGACGGGCCACTTAGGCACTTCCGTCTGAGATTGGCCATTGATTTCGCCGTATTGTCAATTGCGTCGTTGCGACCAGTGCTTTTGCTTTCCATTGGATTGCGCACTGTTTATGAACTGCGATGTTTGAACGTCTCTGTTGTCATCCAGCTGTGATACAGCGACGCGCAAGCGACTCCAGTCACCGGCCGCCAAGGTCGGCGTTCAGTTGTCACCTTCCCTGCCGGCCTGCCTGAAACAGCGGCTGCGCAGTCGTCGCCGGGCGCGAAGGAAGCGCTGCTGCCGCAACGACACGAACGCCCCTCACGCCGTCTCCCAACAACTAATCGTCCGTCGGCGGCGACATTCGGGAAGGGGGGTGCGCAGAACAACGGTGTCGTGAGAGCGAGAGTCTCCGAATGAGTGAATGAGCAATAAACGACGGCGGCTGCCAGTCAGCCGGCCGTTGTACATACCTTCCTGCAGCACTGGAGTGAGGTGCGGCTGTCGGCGCGTCCGCACGCAGGCGCGCGATCGACTTGAAGGCTGCTGCGATTGCATGCGAAGATGGTGAAAGGGACTGTGCGCACTGCGCGCAACTCGGCGCAGCGCAGACGACTGCGACTTTTGTTTCAGTGCAGTAGTACACACTGTGTGTTGCGCGCCGGGTGTAAGGCGAAGCCCACAACAAGATCGGCGCAGTGCGCGACGGCCCGAACGCGACAAGGTTTTCGAAACCCGACTCGTGACTCACTCGCGTCGCTACACCATCTTCCATCTTTGTCTCCCGTCTCCCGCTCGCGCGAAGACTGACAGGTCTGTCGGTGACTCCTGGAAGTTCGCTGCGACGACGCCGGTTCATAGCGCAGATTCGAGAAGGAGAAATTCGAGCATGCGGCTTATTCACGCCGCTTTGTTGAGCTTGGCCTTGGGGCCACTGCTTTCCAATGCTCAGCTGCCGCCCATCGGCGGCGGCGGCAGCGGTCGTTTTGGAGGGAGAGTGGGCGGCGGCTCGCCGCCCCTCGGTACCAGCAGCCTGAACCGCAACTTTGGCAACCCTCTACGGCCGCGGTCCAATAGTCAACAGTCGATCCGGCTGACCTCCAAGAACTTTTACGACATCGACTGGACAGGGGTCGACAGGCGCTACGTGCTGGAAAGTTGGTGGCGCGATTACGTTTGTAATTATTACCTATGTTAGTAATAAATTCAAATAAATAACTAAATTATGTTGTGTAATTGAACTAACTTATACAACTATGTAGCTTGTTAGCATTGCTGTACATAACTACCAAGTATGTACTCTAGGCCCCCTAAATCCTTCTTTATGGAAATGACCGTTCGATCAGAATATGCAAGCGAACGTGGTCTACATATGTCGCCCTAACACAACAACAATCAATCGATGACAGCACCAGTGTGTGCCTCGCGTGTTTGCAATGCGTCACATCAGTGAAAAGCACAAGACACCCGTCGGAACAATTTCAACAGGTGTCGGAACAATTTCAACGGGTGTCGGAACAATTTCCACATTGCCGTCGGAACAATTTCACGTCGGAACAATTTCCACTCTCCCCCTATAACATGTCCTCCAGTCTTAAAACAGTTCATGCTTCGCAACAATCAACTTCTTACTTCTTAGACTGGGGCCACTTGGCTCCGTTCGGTGAGGTCGAATGCGATTCCGACGCGGCGGGTCGCCCATGGAACGACCAGCAGATCGACCTCGACTTTTTTCTTCCCTTCTATGGCTTCCGTTTCAACTACACAATGGTAGAACTAAAATAAAAACTTCTTTCGTGCTGTACGACCTACATACAGTACAAATAGCATCTTTCAGATCTTCCCCGAGGGTTTCATCGCCTTCTCCTTCCCTCGCTACATCCAGCCGCCCTACACCTATCCCAATCCCAAGTGGCCGGAGCAGGACGACATGTCCTTCATCGCGCCCTTCATGTCGCCCCAGACGTTCATGTCCGTGGGAGAGACGGCCATCTCCCACATTTGGTACCGCGTCATCCACCGACCCTGGAACATGATCGGCCAGGGGGGAGGCCCGGGCAGGATGTCGCAGAGCGCGCGCCCTTCCAACCAGTTCGCCTTCACACAGTCCTACAGCTGCTACGAAGGACAGCCTGAGAGGAGGTCCGACTATGGCCGAGGACAGCTGCTGAAGACCGTCCAGGGCTTCGTCGAGGACCCCGACCTGCTGGACGAACTGACCATGTAGACTTCTACACTTCGCGCACTTCCCGTGGCCACTTACGATCGATTGCAAAACTTCAGCACGCTGCGCGAGGCGATCATCGGCGCTCGAGGCTTCACGGCCGACTACGGCCTGATCGTCACATGGGAGCGAATGGCCTACGGAGGCGCGCCCAAGGTCATCGCGCTAAACATGTTTGACCAGGCCGTCAGATGGGTGAGCCATAGGAATTGGCGTCGCTTATGCCAGTGTCAGACGTGCAAATTACACCCCGTTCCAGCAAAACACCTATCAAATGGTGCTGCTGACCGACGAGATCCGAACCTACGCCATGTTCCACTACGCCAACATCAACTGGACGTCTTCCACGGCCGCCGGCGCCTTCAGCGGCAGGGGAGGTACAAACACTGCACAGTTGAGCGCACTACGCAGGTCATAGTTGAGCAAGTGAGCCTTGTCACCACACAGGTCGTCAGAGCGCCATGGTTGGGTTCAACGGCGGGAACGGGACCGGATTCTTCGAGATGCCCTATTCGGCTGAGGGGAACTCCTACAAACTCATGCAGTTCGGCAGCTCAGACACCGCCGGTAGATGGACGGCCAGAATCGACGAGAGCATCGTCTATGGCGGCTGCACCAACGACAGCACTGGTGGGCGGAATTCTGAGAAGTGGAATCGCAAGCTTGGCTAATAGATGTTCACACGTTCAACAATATTCTAATGTTTAGGGAATCTGATCACGCACACTGAGTACATTCCCATGTTGGGCGGTATGGCGCTCAACGTGTCCGGCCCCTGCTTCAGAAGAGGGCAGACGGTGAAGCTGCAAGTCGACATAGCCACCTGCAACTGCGAAGTGGTCAGTGGTCGCGGCGACTTCTATGTAGCAAAGGCGGCGATGGTACTGTATGTCCACGCCTTGTATTACAGCTGAACATGGCCATCGCCAGATGTCTCATTCCCATCCACGCGGTCTACAAGGTCGGCAAGGTGGTCGCCAAACTGTCAGTGGACGGCGGTCGACTCTACCCCTTCTGGGGAAGCCTGATGATTCGTCAGTCTCTGTTTCTCAATACACTTTCTGACAGAGTACCGTACACAAGGCCAACGCCGATTGCAGTCCAACCCGCACGCAGTCGGAAGCTGGCCAACCTGGTCAACGACCCCTACAACGCGACGAACAACTGGCGCCGCTGGGACGCCGAGCAGCTGACCATCGCCTGGTCGCGCGTCAACATCACCACCAACCCCAACGCCAGGATCAACATCGACCTCTGGGGATACTGGGAAGACGTGGAAGGGCACACCTTCAAGAGAGTGAGAACCAAACAGCAAAGAACCATCAATTTTAACTCTGTCAGGGAGACACTCGTTTTTCAGATAGGACGCATAGAGGAGGGCATATCGAACACGGGCCGCTACACCTTCGACCCGCGCACCCTTGACAAGACGCGCCTGATGCACGACGCCTGGCGTCAGTTCCGTGGAGGAGTGGTCCAGGTGAACGTCGACGAGGCTGACAGACCCATGGACAGAGGGGACATGCTCTACTGGTCCGACCTCATCCCCTTCGGCTGGTACTTCCGGTGAGACACATTTACTTGCTCGACATTCGCATTTCCGGTACTTCACATATGTACTTGGTGAGGCAATCACCTGTAGTCACCCTTGAAAGCTACATACACTGAATAATAGCAACGGCTTGTCAACTGTAGGTGCATTTGCAGGTCTGCAAAACGCACAATATGTACCTAATAGTTGGGCTGCTTACGTGGCCTTATTGCAGGGAGGAATGGGAGCGCAACTATGGAGCAAACTGGGCCTGGAAGCTCTGTCAGGAGTGGTACGACTACGACGGTCGGCGCGACAACTTCATCATGCAGTTGGGTGCCAAGGGCGTCGTCTGTCCCTGCACACTCAACCAGGCGCTGGCCGACTTCGGTCGCTTCACGCCTCTTGCCGACTGCGACATGTTCGGCGACAGCTTCTGCTACTACACCAAGGGGGCGCAGCACTGCGTCGTCTCCACCGAAGGCGTCTGGAACGGCGCCGCCCAGATGTGCTGCTACGACTTCGAAGGCTGGCTGATGTTTTCGCAGGACTACGAGTATAACCCGCAGTACCTGCGCTATGGGTCCGCCGGCACCCCCTACCGCGCCCACCCATGGGGCACGCAGCCCTTCCGACGGCCGCCCTTCATCCCGAGCCTCTCCAACCTCTACAACGACCTCATACCTTACGACGTCTGCTGCAAGTGGGCCAAGAGCTGCGAGTTCTACTACTGGAGACGAGAGAGTAACGGATGCCAGGACTACAGGCCACCTACTATTGGTATGGAAGTGACTCGTCCTTCTCCATGAATCATCAGAGAGCTACAGTAATCTTACGAAACGTACATTCAGGATTCGCATACGGCGACAGCCACTTCGTCACCTTCGACGGCATCCGCTATACGTTCCCAGGGAAAGGATACTACGTGCTGTCTCGGCTTCAGTCGGGTCGTAGCAACTTCATGGCTCAAGTTCGCCTGGAACAGCCCCCAGAGACGCAATGTGCAGTCGTCCTTATATCTGACAAGAAACTGTTCCTTCGACGTTTCCACTCGCGTCGTTTCCACTCAGGGGGAGCGGCGGTTCCTTCGACGGCGATCACCGGCTTCGCGGCCAAGGAGAACAGCTCCTCGACCGTGCAGATCTTCGCCCGGAAGACCTTCCGACGGTGGCGCTACAAGCTCGACGTCTACGTCGACGGCGGCCGCGTCTTCTTCGACGTGTTCTTCAAGAAGCTCCAGCAGTTCAGAGGTACAGATTGTCTAATCAGAATGCTTCGCATTGGAGCACTCAATGCCAGAAACGACGTTTCTCCAGGCCTGGCACTGCACAACCCGGCTCGGAACTTCGACACGTCCATCATTGAGATCCTCTTCGAGAGCGGCATCGGCGTGCGCGTCTCCAACGCCAGGGGCCAACTGGACGTCGTCATCTCCTTGCCGCCGCAGTTCAACCAGACATACAGAGTGAACACTCTCTTTTCAATGCTGATGGGTCGTTTGGCAATGGCGTGATGTCGTTTGGGAGTTCAGGACCCTTACGCGAGGGAGCAATTCGGCGTGGGCGGCGGCGGCAGCCGCTGCCAGGACTTCATTCGCACGGAGGGTCTCTTGGGCACCTTCAACGGCGACCCGAGAGACGACCTGATGTCGCCCAGCTGCCAGCTGACCACCGTCTCGCAGCCCAACCCGCAGCCCCACGAGCTGCGCTCGATTTACGACCAGTTCGGTCAGAAGTGGCGCGTCGACGGCGCTCGACACCCCCTGCTGTTCCAGTCGAAGCACCGCCCTCTTTACAACCCGCCGGCCTTCGCAAACCCAGAGTGGTATCCGGTCTTCGACGTCCAGAACTTCAACAACTTCACCAGATATGAGTCGCTCATCTTCAGCCGAGATGAAGTCACGGTGCGTATTTGATCTTTCAAAGATGTTTTTCCTGTGTACAAACACAATTCCATACCATACCAAGTACCTACATACCTACATAAAATATTGTACATACCAAAAATTCTAACTTGTCAACTTGCAGGCAACCTGCCAGGGAGTCCAGTCGTGCGAGTACGACTACATTCTCACCGGAAGAAAAGAAGTCGCCAAAGAAACGCTGAAAGCCGAGCAGAAGATGCTCGGCCTGAAACGAAAGGGCGAGACACTTCGTAAGTCAATAGTGTTACAGTGAGTACGCAGCAGTTAGTATGTACTACGTATATCGTATCTGGACAATCATATCATTCATTCAGTGATGAGCTGCGGCCCACTCCTGAAGAATCCGGGAGCAGTGAAGCACCCAATCGGGAACAACTACTTGGACGGTGTGACGGTGCGCTTCCAGTGCAAGCCCGAGTACCTGCTCCACGGCGAGCCTCAGAGGACCTGCGTCAACGGCACCTGGAGCCCCGGCTGGTGGGTCTGGTGCAGATGTAAGTGACCACAGCTTTCTTTCCCACTTTTGAATTGAAGAAGCACTTAGGGCGAACGACGTCTCTTCAGCTCGCCAGCTGGAGACTGCTCTGAAGCTGATGACGGGCCTGCTGAGCGCCCTGGTGGTCGTGGTCGTCGTCGCGGTCATCTTCCTCTGGTGCTTCCTCATCGGGATTCGTAACCGCAGAGAAGCCGGTCGGCGACGGCCAGTTCAGCAGCAGAGGTTGTTTTGTATGCTGTATTGCACTCCGCCCATTTCCTCGACTACAGTATCGTAAGCAGAATGTCGGCTTGGCTGCAGACAATTCGGAGCGCCCACTCAAGCGCCGCCCTACAAGGCGGTCGACACGTACGCCGGCAACATGTCGCCGAAGGACGCCAGCTTCGGCTACGGCGCAGGCAGCGGCGGCTCCATGGGCTACAATGTGCCCGTGATGGAGAGCGAGCCTGCGGCCCTAGGCGTAGGCAGGCCCACCTTTGCCGAGAGCAGCGCCTAATGCGGATCTGTCGAGGAATGGAGCTTCCTTATCTCGCATTGCTTATTAGCTCGATCTGCTCGCGCTTCGATTAACTTTCAGTCGATCTGCTGAGTCAGGCAGCCCTTTAATCTTGCGATCGATTTGTGTGATGACTGATGAGGTTTGTGTGCTCCTAAATATCGGTTGTGCTCATTCGTACTTTTACGCCAAGTAGCCCCGCGCATGGAGGGGCTGCTTTTGAATGCCCTTCGCCTTCGCGGTGTTCTGTTCATTCCGCTAGATAGTGTTGATGCTTTCCTGATGCGATAGACAATGTTTTCAGTGACATCCTACACTATAGTCTGTTCAAGAAAGGCAGAGACTGAAGGTTATTTGAGTCTGCAGACTTAGTGCTTCGGGAAACCCAAATGATTTATGCATCGTTGGATACCCCTGTCGGAGTGTGTTGGCGCGGTGCGTCTTTTGCCATAATCACGCAACACGCACTGGTTTGGGGCGCACATGAAGAATTCGAGGTTTTGTACAGGGTGGGCGATTTTGATAATTTTTACATCAGTTATACCCCAAGGTGTCCTGATATCACATTTCAAATTTCAGCAAAATCGGTTCACCACAGCGTTAGTTGTGGCCTGCCGCGTACACCCTACTTTGGCCCAAAATAGCCAAAATCGCCGAAATCGGCCAAAAAGGGTGCACTTTTTTAATAACTCAAGAAAGAAACGGCCACATTTCTTCAAACGTTCTGTGTGTTAACTAGAATCAATTGTCTACACAATGGAACAAACCCCATCTTATTCGGTTGCGGCACACTCGAATACGACTCAATCAAAAAGACCCTACTTTTGGCCGAAACGACGCTTTTCAGCTGGATTGCGCATCGAGGCCGTCCAGCTGGCCGAAAAGCGTCGTTTCGGCCAAAAGTAGGGTCTCTTTGATTGAGTCGCATTCGAGCGTGCCGCAACCGAATAAGATGTGGTTTGTTCCATTGTGTAGACAATTGATTCTAGTTAACACACAGAAAGTTTGAAGAGATTTGGCCGTTTCTTTCTTGAGTTATTAAAAAAGTGCACCCTTTTTGGCCGATTTTGGCGATTTTGGCCATTTTGGGCCAAAGTAGGGTGTACGCGGCAGGTCATAACTAACGCTGTGGTGAACCGATTTTGCTGAAATTTGAAATGTGATATCAGGACACCTTGGGGTATAACTGATGTAAAAATTATCAAAATCGCCCACCCTGTACAAAACCTCGAATTCTTCATGTGCGCCCCAAACCAGTGCGTGTTGCGTGATTATGGCAAAAGACGCACCGCGCCAACACACTCCGACAGGGGTATCCAACGATGCATAAATCATTTGGGTTTCCCGAAGCACTAAGTCTGCAGACTAAAATAACCTTCAGTCTCTGCCTTTCTTGAACAGACTTTAGTAGTCTTCATTGTCTAACCAGGTACCTGTGCATTTGTGGATAAATCAGCAAACTCGGAGCGCGTAATGATTACGCGACCAGCAGGGTAGAAAGAGAACTAAGGGGGCGACTAGCGACCGCAGCGCATACACTACATGTACGTAACCACAAGCAAGCTGCACACAACGTTCCACCCATGTTCATGAACATTGAGTATGGCCAAGTTAGCCAACATGCTGGGCAAACGTCACGCCACTGTAGACCTTTCATAGTCGGAGGAACGCTGTCGCTCGCCGCGTTTCTTCACTACTTAGCTTTCGGACTCTCCCCAAGTTGAGTCAGCATATTCTCAACGTAGTCAGATGCGCCTTGTAGAATATCGCGCTCCGACTTCAGCAGTGCGCGAATAAGACCAGCGTTTGGGCCTTCCAATTCCATGTCGGTCGCACGGGGCGGCGCGCGTTCGATTTGGCGCAGCAGCAGTTGAAAGCGGTCGGACAAGAAGCGCCACGCCCTGACATTAGACTCGGGCGAGTCGGAAAGCTCGGAGACGGCGTCGTCAGCGCAATCGGCGAGAAAGACGCAAACGAAGCTGAGCATCTCCTCTGGAACGGGCGTCGACCCCTTTGTGACTTCAAAGCAGCCGTTCGGGCGCAGCCCCAGCTTCTCCAAGGCGGCGCGCCGGGCCTCGTAGTGCTTGTCGGCCTTCGACAGACCTGCGATTGAAACCAATGCATTTGCTCAATTCATTCTGCCTCATCGATCACACCCCACCAAGCTTGACGACGACGTAGTCATTGCTGTTCCCGTCGACGACGAAGCCGTTGTGCAGCAGGTGGTGGCCGTTGGAGCGCGGCCCGTAGAAGATGGTCACCTCCTCTCCAGGAAGGTAATTGCGCGTGGCGTACACCGCCGCCTGATCAGCTGACGGGCAGAAGTTGACGCTCATTCGCTCCTTGTCGACCACGTCGACGGCGCAGTCGCGGTGGTTGGCCATGTCGAGCATGGGGATCAAGGCGGGGATCTAAACACAACACAACAATCGCATACGGTACCTTGTCCACAAAGCAGGACTCACTCGTGATTGGAAGGTACTCGCCTGTTTGGGCGTCCCATCGGACTGTCTCGCGACCCGACTCGGAATGAGATTCAGACGAGTGGTAACGGCCGAGACGGCCCACTTGTAGAGGTCGAATGTGAAATTGGTCAGGGTCAAGGGCGTGCTCTCCAGAAGAGCGCCGGTGGCACCACCGTGCGGTGAACATGACGCCAGCATTAGAAAGAAGTAGACGAACTGGCGCGCCGCGTGCCGATACATCAGCAGGGCGTCCTCGAAGACGGCCGAGGGGCGCAGCAGCTCCCACTCCGATTGGGAGAAGTAGAGCGGCGTGGCGAAGCCGGCCGGCAGAATGCGGACGTAGGGCGCCCACTTCGACTTGGAGCCCAACAGATACTCGCAGCAGAGGCACAGAGCCAACGCCACGTTGTCCATGCCCAGTAGAACGGGATCTTTGGACATAGCCTAAAGGGAAACTGAAAAGGTAGAGAAGAGACAACGGCTCGTGCAACACTGGACTTACATACGTAGACAGCCAACCTCTTTCAAAGAGGACATCTCCCTGGCGACGTCGCTGCTCAAAATGGCCCTTCGGGGCACCTTCACAAGCGCAACGCCTTCGACGACGTCACGTTGCGCCATCAACCCCAACACGTCGTCAACGTCCTCAGCGTCGGTGGCGCTCACGAGATCAACAGTGACGCCGGTCGACTCGATCCTACCAGCTTCGGACCAACGGAGAAAGCGTTCCAGTTCGTCAAAGCGACTCTTCCTGTCCCAGAAGAGCGGCTTCGTCGGATTGAGCTCTCTCATCGTCTCAAGCAAGCGGCGCAAATTTAGGTGCTCCTTCCACAAAGCTGCGACCGAAGTCGGCGGCGGCTTGGCGGCGGCGTCGGACCACAGCGTTCTGGCGATTGATAGGAGACGCTCTTCCACAAGCGGTTCTCCCACAACAACTTCTGTCGCGCTGCCAGTCATGGCAAAGCCCTCAAAGGATCAGTTGTTTTTGGTGCGTACAATATGCGACTTCAGCCGCGATATAGACAGGCACTAAGAGTTGTAGCATAGGTAGGGCAATTCACCCATTGAGAGTTCTAACACTACGAAAAGCTACCGCGCTCACAACAGCCTCTCTCTCTCTCTCACTTACTCAGCGGCCAGCACGGCCGCCCGTCCTTCTCCACACCGCTCGAAGCGAGTAAGAGCGGGCTGCAGCATAGTATGTACTTACTCTCTTTCTAAAAGAGAGGTTCTCAACGCAACAAACCTGAAAGGCAAGAGCACTGAGTTCGTCAACAATGTCAAACGTTAGGCGAGCGACTACAGCCGATCGGTCGCGAAGGCTGCTGGTGGCACGGTAGAGGGGGGGGGGGGGGGGGGGGGGGGGGGGGGGGGGGGGCGTGACACAACATATCGTCACTGGAGCTGTGTCTCTGAAAACTGTTGAGTTAAGTGTTTCTTTGCAGCATCAGCGACGGTCTGTTGATAGCTTTCGTCTGCTAATACGCTTTGAGCCCAAGTTTTGCGGCACGAGTACTTTCCCTAACCACTCCAACCGGTTGTGTCACTGTGACTAGGAATCCGACGAGAAAGACGTCGTAGAAGAGAACCGTTTGGTCGAGACAAGATGCGAGCGTCTGATTCCGAAGAGGAGCACCTCACGACTCTGAAGATACTGATCATCGGCGAAAGCGGAGTGGGCAAGTCCAGGTAATCGCTCGCCTCTGCCTGATCGATCTCTTCGGTGGAATTGTCCGTAACGAAGCCGTTTGTTCATGTTGTTTAGCCTGATGCTGCGCTTCGTGGACGACACCTTCGATCCAGAACAGCCGGCGACAATAGGTTAGGAAGGATTAGGGAGAGATAGCTAGACATTTTGCGAGCATTACGGTAGTCTTGTCGTGTGGAGGGAAGGACGCCGATGTCGGCATTCCAGGAGTCGACTTCAAGACGACCACCATCAGCAGCGACAACAACCGCGTTCGATTGGCCATCTGGGTTGGTGGGCAATTTGACGACGAGTCCAATTCCGACGCTTGGTAGCGAAAGTGTCATTGAAGTTCACATCTCTGTCCTCAACTCCGGTTCTCTACTGCAAGATGATAAACTGCGGCGCACGCGAGCTCACCAAATGACGCAAAACCCCGATTCCAGGACACAGCCGGGCAGGAGCGCTTTCGGACGCTCACCCCGAGCTACTATCGCGGCGCGCAAGGCGTCATCCTGGGTGCGTTGGTTGTTGCGTCGTGCTTCGAGCTGCGCAATGGCGCCAGCACGCAGCGACAAGGCGTCTTCCAGTTCAGTGTACGACGTGACGAATCCGCAGTCGTTCGAACGCCTGCAGCACTGGCTGACGGAGCTGGACACATTCTCGACCAGGACGCAGATTCAGAAGATGCTGGTGGCCAACAAGATCGACAAGGTGAGAACTGGAATATTCGTTCGAGTGGACTAGCTCGTGTGTCCAGCCAGTGTCGATGCGCCGTCATTCATTCCGTGCAGTCAGATCGGCGCATCGGCCGCGAGGAGGGACTGAAGTTCGCCAAGCGCCACTGCATGATGTTCATCGAGGCCTCGGCCAAGACCAAGGAGGGCGTCCAGTGCGCCTTCGAGGAGCTCGTGGAGAAGGTACAGTCGAGACACTGTTCCTGCGGCTGGTGTGACTACACAGCAACAGGCAACAAACACCCTGTGCAGATCATTCAAACGCCGGGACTGTGGCAGCCGAGCTCGTCCGGATTCCAGCTCAAGGACCAGGCGGCCGCCGACGCCGCCGGCGACGGCTGGTGCTCCTGCTGAGAACCTCTGCCGTTGGCATTGCTTCGCTCTTCCTCCGTTCGCACGGTGCATTCTTTGTAAACGTCAGTCATGTACACTACCACTACTACTGCTGTGCCGATCTGCTGGTGCCTGTGGGGCGGCTTCCCGTGTGATGGAGTTCTCTCGACTTCGCAGGTGTACACTGCAAGCAAAATTCTAGACATTGTGTATGTGCGTGGATTGGCACGTTTTGCGTTTGTTGGAACTGATTCTTCACACCTAGTGCTTCCATACACATGCGAAAACGGCAGGGCTGCTAAATGCCAAAGCATGCGCTAATAGGTGTAGCTGGCGAAGTCAAGTGTACACAATCAACACATATCGCCACTTCAATTTCACAAGGCGAAAGCCTCCACCGTCGCCATTGGTCGATCCTACAATGACTAATGAGTGCGCGATGTTGTATTTGGAGACTGACGCAACAGTTCCATCCACGTGTCGTTGTTACGGAACGATGGTCGCTAGACATTGACTGGCACAGGGGGCATCGCTAGGCCAACGGTCCAGGCACGAGATCACTGATCGTCAAATCACTGCGATCGGCCGCTAGCAGAGACGGCACTTCGACTTCTTCTGCTTCGGTTGTTGCTTCTGACTGGCCACCGCTCGACCCTTGGCCGGAGCTCGGCGGGGCACCGTCGTCGCACGTCTGCCGGCCGGCAGGCGCTTCTTGGCCGCGACGGGGCGGGTCGTCACTTCCTGTCTGGGGGCGCGTTCGGCAGCGGCGGCAATGGGCAACGGTTGCGGCTCGGACGTCGGCCGGCGGACTTTCTTCTGCTTGGCTGCTGCCGGGTGCGGCGTCACTGGCGCTTGGGAGATGGGACGCACCTTCGTCTTGGCCGTTTCCTCGTCGGCACGTTTGGGCTCGTCGGCCGCCTTCTTCTTCTCCTGCGACTCCGACCGATCCTTGGCGCTTTCTCGACCGGCCGACGGCTTCTTGTCTCGCTGGCGGCTGCGATCTTCCTTCTTCCCCTTCTCTTTCTCCGTCTTCTTCCTCTTCTCTTTTGCTGGCTCCTCCTCCTCTTCCTTGCTAGACGCTTCGTCGTCGGCGTCGTCCTCTTTGCTTTTGGACTTGAGCCACGGCTCTTCCTCGTGTAGCTTGACGGGGCGACGGCTCTTCTGGCGGCCGACCTCCTCTTGCAGCTTGTCGAAGTCGCTGGTGGCCTTGGCAGCCGGCCGGTAGTAGCTCGAGGCAGTCGTCGTGCAAACTTCCGTCGGAGATGCGGCTCCACTGCTGTCGCCTTGGCCGGAAGAGGGGCTCAGCTGCTGGTAGTGGTGGTGGTCGCCCAGCTTGCGTTTCAGACTCTTGATTCCCGCGACGGTCGCCAGCAGGTTAGCCTCGAAGTCTCTCATGGCTGGCGGAATGTAGTCCTGGGCGAGTCGGTGGAGCTGCTGCAGCTTCTCGTCCAGGTTGGACAGCTCCTTCTCCAGGTTGTTCAGGTGGTACTGGAGCTCGAACACGCCGTACGTCTTCTTCTCCTCCGGCGACGCCGGCGAAGCGGCCTTCGGCTCACCGCCTCCTCTTGCGGTGCTCGCCGCGCCGCTTTCGGCACTGCTGTCTTCTCTGGGGGCGCTGTAGGACCAACGCGCGTACGTCGTCCCGTCGGGCAGCTCCTTGCTCTCGAACTGGAAGTCGCTCTGCTTCGACTCGGCCGACGGCGGCGGCGGCGCCAGCTCTTCTCGCGAGGACAGGTCGTCGGCAGCGGCGGCGGCGGGCGGCTCCTCGGGACAGACGACGAAGGGCTGCAGGAGCTCGCAGTAGTCGGAGACGGGCAGCTCGCCCTTCCAGCGGTCGGCGTCGTAGCCGAGGCGGCGTCGGCCGGCCAGCGCCAACTGGGCCACCTCCTCCAGGGCGGTCGAAGCTTCCATCAGCTCCTTCTCCAGACGACGACGCCTTCTCGCCAGCCGCCTCCTCTCCTGCTCCTCCTCTTCCGGTCGACTGCTCCGGTGCCGGTAGCTGATGCGCCGCCTGGCCGGCCCCAAAGCTCCTCCTGCTTCCTCCGACGCGGCGCAGCTCGCGCTGACGACCGGCCCATCAGCCTTCGGGTCTGCCATCTTCTCTGCAGGAGCCACTCTTCTTCAGCTTCGTCTTCTTCCTTAGTCAGTCGTTTACCAAATTAGCTCAATAGATTATCTTGTTTGAACATGGAATTTCGGATGGCCGTAAGTTTCGAGCGTACAACATTTATACAGCAAAAGAATACGGTAGACATGCAATACTCAATTCCAATTGCTCCATTCCATCAAACCATCTTCTCCATATCTCACCTGCGCCGGAAATTCTAGCCAGCCAATAGCTTTTGGCGAAGTAGCTCGTCCTTCTCGTCAAGCTGCAGCAGCAAATCGGCCAAATCATAGCTTCCCGGCAGATCCTTGGTCTGTGTCGACTGCTGGACACGCTCGACCACCTTCGAGCTCGCCGTTGCCACTGGGGGAACGCTAGCGCCTGCGCTGCGTGGATCCTCCGGATCTGGAATGCCGCGGGTGGAAGTATAGCATAGCTTCCATTCTGTCAGATCGCGGGACACTCTAGCGTGTCGATCCAAGTATACGGCGCCCACCGGGCAGCTGAAGGTTGGTGCACTCCTCCAGTTTCTCCCTGAGGTGGCGGTTGTCGTCCATCGCCAGGTTGTAGTCGGTGGTGATGCGCTCGCACTCGGCCCGGATCTTCTCCAGCAGCTCCTTCCACGTGACCGTGTTCTTGTTCAGCACCTCCTCCGTCTGCCTCAGACTCTGCTCCGCCTCCTCCGCCCGACTGCTCAGACGCTGACGAGACTCCTGAGGGAGACGAGAAGGCGCAGATGAAGGGAAGAGGTCAACGACAGTCGTCGCAGTAGAAGTGGCTACGCAATACATACACGTTGACGTGGTTGCATTGCCCCCCCCCCCCCCCCCATAGCTGGGGTAAAGCCCAACTAGGTCGGTATCCACTTACCCACCCCCCCCCCCCCCTTGTCCTGACGAATGCACGGGGTAGAAACTGGAAAATCTTCCTAAAATTGGTCACAAGTTTCGACTGCCGCGCTACTTCTCGAGCCATTTAGGTACATTTAGCATTAGAATTAGGCAAAATAGGTGGTCCTTGGCAATTTTGCCTTGCCTTTGAGAGCCTTCTAGAAATCAAGTCTAGTTCTTATTATAGTCGCCTCCCCCACCCCCCCCCCCCCCTCTTGTCTGACGACTAATCTCACTCATCTCTACAGAGCGCAACTATGGCCCAACCTCCGCGACATTCGCTCGGTTCTCGGCCTGCATTAGCTCGGCTTTCAGCCTCTCGTTCTCGCTGCCCAAAGCGGTCAGTTGAATGAGTCGATCGGCCGGGTCGGAGCGGCGCTCTAGCTGCTGGCGTCGGTCCACAGCTTCGAAGTTGGCCACCAGTTGCGCCACGCGCTTCTTCGTCTGCTCCAGCTCCTTGGAGGCGTCTTGGGCGTAGCGCCGAACGTCGCGCTTCAGGTTATGCCTCAGGTCCGTCCGCACGACGGCCAGCCGACTGCGCACCTCGGTTACTAGGTCGGCGTTGCGCTTCTTCTCCGCCGCCAGAGCGAGTCGCTTCGACTCGACCTCCGCCTTCAGGTTGGCGTTCGCCTTGCGCAGAGCCTCCTTGTCCAGGTCGCGGCCGCTGCGCGCCCCGGCCACCAGGCGCGAAGACGACGACGACGAGGCGCCGCCACTTGAAGACTGGCTCTGCGAGGGGGCGGGAGCCGACTTCTTTCTCACAAGAGCCGCCTGCTGCTGCTGCTGGCGCTGCGCCTCCTTCAGTTCCTTTTCATGCGCCATGGCCATCGTCGTCTGCTTCTGCCTCTCGCCGGCCACTTCCCTCTCCAGTCTGTGTATCTGCTTCGACTGACCCTCCACCTTCCTCTTCAGCTCGTCGCGCTCCTTGGCCAGTCCGTCGCGCTCCTTCTTCAACTGGTCGCGCTCGGTGGTCAACTGCGCTGTCGCCCTTTTGCTGTCGGTCAAGAGGTCCGTAAGCTTCAGGTTCTGCTTCTCGCAACTCTCCGCTCTCAGGGTGCTCTCGCCGGCTCGCTCGAAGGCCTCCACCTTCTGAAACGACGCGAGACCCATTGTGTAATGCGCGCCTGCCTACACGTGGGCGGCGAGAGCCAATTCTGCGAAGAGCAATGGAACGAGTTCTACATATGTACGATAAAGAACGCATACAACGGCGAGAAACCTGCTTCTCGAGCAACTGGATCTTCTCATCGGCCGCCGCCAGACCGTCTTCCACTCGCTTTCTCTCCAGCCTCGCCTCCTCCCTCATACTGGCGATCTCCTTCGTCTTGGCTTCCACTTCCGCTTCGAGCGAGTCGCGACGACGTATCAGCATGGCGTTCTCCTCGTTGAGCTGGTTGCGCTTCATGAAGTTCAGGTCGGAGAAGGTCCGCAGGTCCTTGAGACGCTGAATGCAAGGCCAATGCGCGCCGTTGAAGAATAGAATTGACAACATGTCAGTGATCTAGCCAGGACTGCCAAGTGGGAAGCGCGAACAAATTTGGGGGGGGGGGGGAGCAAGACCAACATGGTTACCGTAGCCCTGCTAATGAGCGACAATTAGCCCCGTTGACAAAAATTGTACTCCCTTCAAATTTAACCACTTATTCCTAAGCGGTCACGTTTCGGTTTCTGCAGATCCCGAAAATCTGAGCCACAGATCCCGATGGGCGCCTGGCGGGCGGGAGCCCGCCATGACGTAATTCTTTTACTGCTGTACTGTCAGATGTACAAAATACAGCATGGTGCAAATCTTGTTTGGCTCATTTGACACTGGCAATTGCGGCTTCAGGCAAGGGTTTGGGAGTTTGACAGCCTACTTTGCAGAAAGGGACTTCTTTGAGGTATACACTACACACAACTCAAGACCTTACACTCTAAGTTGATGTAGAAGCAAAATAGTGTGATTTCATTATTCTGCAAGAGACTCCTCCTGTCAGAACATACTCCAGATTCAAACGCAGAGTATACTGTATGACTGTACGAATAGCGCTCGTCATAGAACAGAACATGTAAATTCGTTTGGCGCCAAACGGGCGCCGCTATTGTAGAACATCGGGATCTGGAACATTTCGGGATCTGCAGAAACCAAAACGTGACCCCTTAGGAATAAGTGGTTAAAGCCAAAAATTATCACGCTTTACAAGCGCCGCAGGCGCATAATTCAGTACTTACAGCGCCAATAGACACAAACGTTTTCTTCTACTGCTCGAAATCTTGGGGCGGGAGCATTGCCCCCCCCCCCCCCCCAAAGGCCACATCTAGGTGCCAGTTGACAGTGGCGAGTGGTTGGATCACCTCCATGGAACGGCCGATTCCGGCGGCCACGTCGTGAACTCCCGCCGACTGCTCCTCGTCTGAAGAGGCTCCGCTTCCCCTCGCTCGCTTGGCTTGCGGCGACCTGAATGAAATATGCTTCCACTCGGTTATAATAGTATACGTGACACGAAACACAGTATCACAAACAAAGCACCTAACTGTAGTTCTGTTTAGCAGGTTGTGTCACAGACGACAATCGTTAGCTGATTTTCGGTCGCTAGACGTAGACAGCTACGAAGTGGCAGCGCGACCTCATCAGTAAATGACTGGCACTCATTTTGGCGACTAATTCACAGGACAGAATATCGTTTATTCAACACATATTGCAACGGTACCCCTACTATATAACTTCAGCCGATCACACTCCGTACACTGACGTTACAGTACCTCGAACGGGAGCGACTCGTCCTCTTGCCGTTGGCCGTGGCGGCAGCGTTCAGCATGGAAGTCCACTGCTCTGTTACGTAACTGGTTTCCGCGAAGGCGATTTTGTAGTCCTCGATCTCCGCCCTACTCTTCTCCAACTCCTCCCTCAGCAGATCTAACTGAAATTCATACCGTAAATACTCTAATAAGAGCTCCCCTTCGAATAAAGCCCCCCCCCCACCTCTGAAGACATCTTGCCTTGACGATGCCACTCATGCGCAGCAATCGAATGCACGTCGGTCTAGAGTGGTTTCGCATGCAGGCAGTGTTTGCGTTTCAACAGAGCACCAGGTAAAGCGATAACACCATGGATCAAATAGGCCAAAAGAAACTTCCCAGCAAACAAATCTTTATTTCAGATGAAAAGACGAAATGAACTATTGCCTCTAACAAAACCGAAAGGCTAACCCCATTCAGATCCCAACTCCAAACCACTACAGGGTGGCACACCCACAGATAAAATCAGTTAGGCGCATCAAGAAGCGCGAATGAGCAGAATATTGCGCACCGAACACAAGGCAAGAATACATGAGCAGTCGTCTACAAGTGAGTTCGGAACCTCGTGTATGTATTGCATAATCTCCCGTGCGTACGTACATACAGTCATGACGGTGTACTCGAGGCAAGCAGACACCACTGAGTGGCGCAGGTCAAGCGCTCACTACCCTGTACCAACCGACCACAGTGGGAAGCACAGCCTAATACGGCGCCCTGCAGAAGTCGGCCGCTCCGCCGAAGTTCGCCACGAGAAGGAGGTCGCGCGTGGCGCTCAGCGAGGCGGCCACCGTCGACTCCTTCATCTGGGCGAGCCTACCAAGCGCAGCGCACATCTGGCGCAGGCGCTGCAGACTGTCGCCGAGCTGCAGGCGCAACGACTCCACCTCGCCCTTCAGATCGCTTTGGCAGCGCCGCAGCTCGACAAGGATAGCTACCAACTGGGGAAGTAGAAGTGGAGTGACGACGGCGACATCGTCGTCTGCACTCCGGCGAAGGCGGCACCTCTGCGCCCACTCTAGCGACTTCGACTCGGCGGCGAACTTCTCCTCCAGTAGTTGGTTGCAGCGCTGCTGCAGGCGCCCGATCTGAACAGAGAGACGTACCAATGTGTTGGATGTGGCGAACCGAATGTAGGCAGCGTTGAAATCAACGTCATTGCCTCACCAACCGTTTCCACCTTCTCTCCAAATCTGTCGAAGACGAGACGACGAAGGCTCTCGCCGTCGGAGGCGTAGAGCTGCTCGACGCAGGCCAGCAGCTTCTGGTCGGCGCTCCACTCGCGCGCCCTATCCGCCCAGTTCTTGTTCACGTCCAGGGCGCGGCGCAGCTCCAGCTTCAGCCGGTCCACTAGCCCATCAGTGGAAGTCGATGGAACCGGCGACGCTTCTAGACTGACCGACGTTTGGAGCGACCGGATCTCATTCTCCCTTGTAGAAGCGTCAAGCTTGCAGAGAGCGGCGCCAAGCTCCGCTGATAGTTTGCCACACTGCGCGCAAGGGAAGGAAGCGCCGTTGGGGACCGGCGTCGCCGTGGCCGCCTTCTTCACAGGCGAATTCGACTTCGAGTTTGACGTCGTCCGCTTCCCCTCAGTCGAGGGACTGCGCAGTTGAAGGGAAGCAATGCGCGCCTTCTGCCGTCGGCGGACCTCTTCCAACGACTTGAGGTCCTTCTCTAGTTTCTCCACCCTTCGCTTCAGTCGCCGATTCTTCGCTTCCAGCTCTTCGCATCGCTTCCTCTGGTCGTCGTTGGGCCTCTTCTTCGCATTCGAGTGGGACAAGCGTTGCTTAGCTTCCACGTCGGATTTGTAGCGTTCCTGCTCCTCTGCCTGCTTCTTCAGGCGCTCTTTCAGCTGGACCGCCGCTTCCTCCTTCGCGGAAGACGCTGCGACGGCCTCATCTCTGGCGGCTTCGCTTTCGCCGACCTTCTGCTTCTGTCGTGACAGCTCGTCTCCGAGAATGCTCACAAGCTCCTTGGCAAACTCGAACTGCTAAAGGCAGTTCGCCACACTTTCGACATTTCCCGTATCTTGACATTGAATCATAAAGACTGAAGACTCCCACCGCTTGCAAGCCCATCCCAGCGGGGCGTTCGGTTTCTACGGCAACGTCGAGCTTCTTACACTCTGCGATTAGAAATTGGGCCAGCGAGGCCATCATCTTGGAAACGCTTGCTGCCCTGCGCTCCGCGCCCTGGTTCGAGTCCCTGAGCAACAACAGGAGTTGTTAGCAGACGACAGTATGGACGCTGCTTGTCCGCCCTTCACGAGCGAGCAAGAACTAGAACTAGCGAGTAGCGACCTTCGCATTCTCCGATTGAGCCGCTTCAAACGAGTTCCGTCGCCGTCGGTCTCATCCTCGCTGGAGGACGCCAGTTGACCCTCCTCGAGATCCATCCCTCCTCTCCTCAGTTCAGTTGTGCATACAACGCAAACTAGCTAGAGATTTAGACCTTTCGCCAGAAACGACAGCCCTCTTCTCCTCCTCCGCACATGTCAAAACATGCCGAACGTACAACGTACATAACGCAGTGCCAAAACGCACCGAAACACCTACTCGAGAGCCAACCGAATAGCCTTACATGCAGTCCGCAAAGCCAACAGAAATTGAGCGTCTTATGGAGATGCAGGCTTCAGTGCGTCATTCTTTTCGTTGATTCGCACGGCAGCCGCAGAAGTGTTCGTCACGCACAAGAGATTATACGTCTCGAACTCCAAGGTGTCTGCTGTCAGTTTTCCCGCTTCTCCTTCTTTTCTTGTCGCAGCGCACGGTAGAATAACAGCGCCGATCACAAACAATCGCATCGCCTCGCGTCGCATCACCGTCATCAATCATCAATGATCATTCATCGGGAGCGATGACGCGATCTCAGTTGGTGGTCATTTCTTCTTCTTCGTCGCTGAAGTCGGAAGAAGAGATGCTGTCCACGTCGTCGAGGGTGTCGTCGGCGTTGGGGGCCCAGCCGGCCTCCCGGAAAGGCGCGTTCTTGACTGCGTCCCGCTCGCCCGTCAGCTGCGACCCAAGCTTGGCCACAATGCGACGAGACGAGCTGTCCGTGATCTCGTCCGATCTCCCCTTGTCCGTGGGCACGATGGTGTTGTCGAGCAGAGAGCGACCGACGACGGCGCTGCCACTACTGCCTCGTCCCTTCTCCTTCCGATACTGGTCGCCGGTCGAATCGAGCTGCGTCTCATCGGGCCTGCGGGCAGAGCTGCGTCCCGTCTTCACCATCTTCTTCGTGGTGGGCGGCCGCGACGTCTGCGTCTTCGTCCTCGTTTTCTGCTGGCGACGCCGTTCCATGGACGATCGCTCCTCCTGCTTGACGACGCGGTAGTGGACGCCGTCGGTGGCGCCGCCCGTGGTCGTGCCCGGTCCCGTGGTCGTCGGCGTGGCCGTCGCCGTCGGAATCAGACGCGGCGGCAGCGGAGGCGCCATCGGCGGCGCAGGCGGCGCTGCCCCGAGGTCTTTGTCGGCTCTTCTTTTGGCTGGCTTCTTGTTGTTGACTCTCTTCTTGCCGCCGCCTCCTCCTCCTCTGGCCTTCTTGTCGCCCGGACCTCTGGCCGAATGCGCAGCCGCCTTCTTGTAGGGCTCTCTGTCGCTGTCGTCGTCGTCGCCCTTCTTCTTCCGGCAGCAGCACAGCCAGCACATCGCCAATTTCTTCTTTCCGGTCCGTAATATAATAACTGCCTCAATCGATAATATTAACTAGCCGTTCCTTCCTGTTGCAGAAGAATTTCTGTGATCTGAATAGCATGGAATGTAGTCGTCAATGGCCGTAATGTCCGGTTGCATGATCTGCCCTGTTGAAGGTCTGTCCTGTTGTGAGCCAACGGCGCTGGTCGCCTCGCGCGCGCGCCGCAACGTCCGTCCTGTTCATTGTCAAGGTCTGACCTGTTGCAAGATTTGTCCTGTTGAAGGGTCTGTCCTATTGCAGGGTATATGTCCTGTTGCAAGGTCTGTCCTGTTGCAAGGTCTGTCCTGTTGCAAGGTCTCTCCTGTTGCAAGGTCTGTCCTGTTGCAAGGTCTCTCCTGTTGCAAGATCTATCATGTTGCAAGGTCTGTCCTGTTGCAAGGTCTGTCCTGCTGCAAGATTTGTCCTGTTGCAAGATCTGTCCTGTTGCAGGGTCTGTCCTGTTGCAAGATTTGTCCTGTTGTAAGATCTGTCCTGTTGCAAGATCTGTCCTGTTGCAAGATCTGTCCTGTTGCAGGGTCTGTCCTGTTGCAAGATTTGTCCTGTTGCAGAATCTGTCCTGTTGCAAGATTTGTCCTGTTGCAGAATCTGTCCTGTTGCAAGATTTGTCCTGTTGCAAAATCTGTCCTGTTGCAAGATTTGTCCTGTTGCAAAATCTGTCTTGCTGCAAGGTCTGTCCCGTTGCAAGATCTGTCCTGTTGCAAGATTTGTCCTGTTGCAAAATCTGTCCTGTTGCAAGGTCTGTCCTGTTGCAAGGTCTGTCCTGTTGCAAGATCTGTCCTGTTGCAAGGTCTGTCCTGTTGCAAGATCTGTCCTGTTGCAAGATCTGTCCTGTTGCGAGCCAATGGCGCTGGTCACCTCGCGCGACCATCCTGTTGCAACGTCTGTACTGTTGCAAGATTTGTCCTGTTGCAGAAAGTCTGTCCTGTTGCAAGCCAATGGCGCTGACTGCCTCGCGAACGCGCTGTACAAAGCGGCGCGCAAAACAAATGATAGAGAGCGGGCAGATTGTCCTGTTGCAAGATCTGTCCTGTTGCAAGCGTCTAGTCGCTGAAGCGGCTGAGAATTGCCTGCGCGAGCGTTGCCGTACTGTTCAATGCCTGCGCGAGCATCGCCGTTGTATTGCCTGGATTGCATTGAACATTTCAAGCCTCTCTGTTGTACCGCGCGACTGTTCGCTTTTGCAAGGCTCTGCTACCGTGCATTGCCGTTCAGTTCATGCGATGCCTGCGTTGAAGGCAGGCAGCAACAGGCGGCGCTGGCCGTGCAGCGATTGATTGCCGCCGCTGGCGTCCCGTTGGCGTCTAGGCGCGCTCGTGCTGAAGCGTCGCGTGGCGAAGTGCTAGCGAGGCAAGCGCATGCTGAAGCGTCGCGTGGCGAAGTGCTAGGGAGGCAAGCGTGGACGGACGGACACTACACCTAGCTAGCATAGTAATGTAGATATCAAAGCTTCAATTGAAGCAATTCGACGCAAAACTGTCTACTACGAGCGCCAGAACTACGCAAACCGCGAAACATACTACTATCTAGGTATGTACGATGGAAAGAATGAATTGCCTTCCTTCCTTCAACGTACAATAGCTTCGTTGTCAAGTGGCACCATACTACCAACCTAATGGGTAATACAGATTCTTCGTTTTGTGCTGCACTGCTGATGCAACGAGTACGATTCATGTAAACAAGCTTTTCGAAATCGTTCGGGACAGTCGTGGTTTACGTAAGACGACTGCAGCGAAAGGAACATGGACGTGGCAGGGCGATCACTTTCTCTTCTTCTTGCCAACGATGTTGGGGAGGACGAAGGGCGGCGGCAGCGGCAGCGGCAGTGGGGGAGCGTTGAAGAGGTTGACCGGCCGGCAGATGCCCGAGATGCAGGCGACCGGACGTCTCTCCAGCAGGGCGAAGCACTGAGCCGACTCGCTGCACTGCTGGCCCGGTCCTCTGCGCTCGACGCAGCGCCCGCCGATGTTCACCTCGTCGTACTTGCAGCCGTCTAGAGAAGGAAGAAGAAGGTTAGCTCTGTCGACCGCTAATGAGGCCTCTTCCCTCGACAGCGCTTGAAGTCACTCGCATAAAACTACTCACAGAAGTAGGGCAGAGAGCAGCAGAGGTCGGTTCCCAGTTCTGGGAATGCCGGTCGGAAAGGGGTCGGCAAGCGAGTGCAGACGAAGCCTGGCCGGCATTGGTTGGGGTTGTTGATCTGGCAGGTGACCGGCCGGCCGCGGTCGAACTGCGCCTCCGAACCGATGCCCGGACAAAGGCCCAGCTGCCCAGTGGTGTCGCGCCCGAAGATGGTCGAGTACTGGCCTGGAGCAGTCGCAGTGGGAAGAACTACCACTTGTGATACACAGCACACACACACCGACGTATATTCAACTAACCGAAAGAGCTGCCGACCAACGCGACCATCGCGTAACAGCACAGCAACCACGTCGAAGTCATGGCGCAAGCAACCGGTGTTTAAGATTTAAGTAGTGGTACAGTGACACGAGTGTAGTAGGAATCAACAGTTGTTATGTTATGGCCGAGCAACGCGCCGGAGTGGGACTGTTTTAGAAGTGGGCGTATCAATCGAAGGGCGCAGGAAGCCCCACTCGGCCGATTTGCCATCGGGACTCGCCCCGTGTTTGTTGACAATTCCACAACCACTTATTCCTTTGCCAAATGCCCGACTTCTTCGCTTTGTTTGTTCTCGACTTATTTGTACTAAGGTGTGCGTAATGGCGCCGCGTAGTCACTAGCCTACCGGTTGTATTTTCCCGGCCGCAAACTGCATACAAACATAAGTACATGCCCACGTATAGTGCTATGTACGTACGTAGTTGTTCAAGATGTGAATTGCTTTGGAACAATTACACACAGTGCTTGAAGACAGATGCTACCGTCCAGAATACAATTGGGTTCTTTGCCGGGCCGGGAGTGACTTTTGTGAAAAGTCACCGAAGAAAGAATACTCATATCGCCCATTCGCGCCTTCGAATTGGCTGACTGTTTTCCATAGGGTGGTACTGCACTGTGTTTAGGTTCTCCTACAGTACGTGCTCTGAGTACCTATTACAATGATGACGCGATTATGGTTATGAATTGCGACGAGGCATAGCGATCACATATTTCCGTCGACAACGTTGCTGGACCATCTGTCACGCAAGAGACAATGCCACAATGCTGCAGTGATGTAAGAGCGCCAGAAGCATAGCACCAAAGTTGACGAGCAGCATCATACATTCGCAACCAGAAGAACAGGGGTCTTGCGTCCCTCTCATCATCATCATCGTCGTCGTCGTCTCTTCCTGAGGACGCGACAGGTGCCGTCGACGCAGCTGCCGACGACGTTGTTGAAGGTGCACTGCTGATGGAAGGTGCAGGCGGTGCCTGGAGGCCCTCGCTGGTAGCAAGCGTTGTTGACCAGCACACCGTTGGGACCGCAGAGGCCGGCCAGCGCCAGGGCCGACTGGTAGTAGAAGGAGTTCTGCGGACGCTGGAACTGCAGAGCTGCAATGGGAAGCGCTTGTGACTACGCAATTGGAGTCGATCGCACTGTAGTACAGCAAATCAACCACTCACCAAGCTGCGGAGGCAGAACCAGAGCCGACAGTGAATCGGGATCTGAGCAGCAAAGGTTGATCCACTGGGGCAAGTTCTGCAGATTGGTCTGGCACGTGTACCCCGCCTCGCACTGGTTGGGCACGAACGGCTCGATCACGCAGGCCACCGGCAGCCGGTTGTAGTACTGCGGCTGCGAGCCGGCCCTGGGGCAGATCTGGCCTGAAAGGACGGACGGACGCTGTGCTTGCTGTTCCGTGATCTTGTTTAATTCTTAAATTAAATTTCGTTAAATTTTGTTTATTTTGTTAGAGAGCGAACTCTTGTTCTGCATATATCTTAAATTCTCCAATAAGCGTCCCCCCCCCCCTCCCTCGAATAAACGCCCCTCCTAGAGATAGGTTGAAAAATAAGCGCACAAGGCGCTTATTCGAGGATTTACGGTAGTCTAACTGCAGCAGCCCTTTCTCACCGAAGGCGCCAGTGGTCACTGCAGCGACCACGAAGACGGCAAGAGTCATAGAAGCCATGGCGTCCAGTCTACTGTGATTCAGACGAAAGGCGAAGCGGCGATGTCTGCTCGCGTGAAGCGACTATCTACTGCTCTTTCGGTCGAGGGACGGATGCAGCCCAACGACCCAAGTCACGACTCGGAAACGCCCAACGGAACGACAAAGGAAGGCGGCGGAGGGAAGCCGCTTCGCCGATTACGCGCCGCTGGCGCGCGCGCAAACAAACAGAGTCGTCGCGCTTCAACCCATTGAAACTGTCAGCCAAGCCGAGTCACGACGAGGAACAATGGCCACTCGAATTCCCACGGCATTGTGAAAGTTGTGTGTATTGTCTATCAATCAGATGTGCTTTCAAGTCCAGATGTTTTCCAATCGAATGAACCCTGCCTGGCGTCTTTTATCTGAAAGCACGCAATAAATAAAACCAGTTAATCACTCTGAATTTGTCTCTCCTATTCAGCTTCTTTCAGCCGTAGACATAGCCAAGCCCTGTGAAGCGGCCGACGTATTCGCTGCCTGAAGTATCTGGTAGAGAGAGCCAAATTACTCAACTTCGCACACAAAGATCATAGACGAGGAGACGACAACCATTATCTGAGGTTCGGTCTCGCGTCAGCTACATTATATGTACGCGCGCACACGCCAGCGCACGCACCGCGACAGTTGCGTAGGCAGTCCTGACGTGAGCCCCAGTTGTTGTTGCCGCTACCACCGCAGCCCTGGTAACTGAAACTGCGACAGTCTCTGAAGGCGCTGTCGTAGTACCAGCGAACCGACGAAGGCCCGTTGCAAGCGATACCGCGCTCGGGACCGCCGTAGCAGCGCTGAGCTGTAATTAGGAAACGATTAGTTGGAATAGTAGACAAGATTAGTAGACGGGGGCAGAGCCCCTCGGGGCACTCCTCCCCTCTTTCAGAAGTATTTAGAGTTCAACGAGAAGAATCAACGAGACATGTCAGTGAAGCTTAGTGGCCATTCTGATCGCAAAATTAATAGCAAATTTAGAATTGTGACCCTCCAATACCCCACATTTGACATACAACACACCTAGCTTCAACTGATTGACACAACCACTTGAGGGCACGTATGGTGGCAAGCAAAATCGTCAAAAATGGTCCCACACATCTCAAAACGAAAAGACAACGTCAAATTCGTGATCAGCATCCCCGAAAAGCCGGAATCGACTACTTACATGGTAGGTGCCCCGGACAAACCCAGCAGCCAAAATTTTGAATTCAAACTTCCTGCCAAAATACGCGTCGGACGAAAAAAGTGTTTCTAACAAAAACTATGCATCCTTCGATGCTCTATCGCGTGAAAGTCGAATTGACACCAAAATGTATCAACGGGACCCACTTTGCACCAAAATACCGAAAATTTGTCGAAAAATTTTTAATTTCTCGAAGAAACAGTTTCCGGCTGGGACCTTTTCTCGTTTCCCGGAAAGACATTCCTAAGCACCAAAAACTCGCCAAACATCAACGTAATCGATTGGCACACCAAGAAATGGGAAACGCAGAATTTTGAAATTTTGACTAAAAATCGATTTTTCAACTTTTCACCCAAAATTTGGCCATTTAGAGAGAAATGATCTACTACAATGTTATAGAGCTCGCCGAGCTCTATCGATTGGTCTTTATCCCATCTCGCTACGACCACGCGATTAAGAGTTATGCCAGCGGGAAGTTTTACCCGGAAACCCGGGACCCAACTTTGGGGTGAATTTCCCGGCCGATCCCATGTCTAAGCCCATTATACAAACCGATTCTGGAAAGAGCTATCCAAGTTCTTCAAGTGGGGCAAACAACTTCCGGTTCACCTAAAAAACAAAAAAATCACGAGTGGCAAACCAAACCCTACTTTTGGGTCGAAAAAACCCGGTTTTTGGTACCCGGCCCGGGCAGGCCCGGACCCAGCCCGACGGCGCCCCCACCATCGGATAGCCCAATGTCTTTTAGATATTCGGCCCAAAGCTCGTCTCGCTACGTTCTACCAGAACACTATTCCAAGCGTCTAAAGTTCGTCAAAGGCCGAAAAACCGGGTTTTTGGCAACTTGCCAAAAATCGGGTCCCGTACGGAAGTCGAGACCCCCGATGCAGGTTTTTCCATCCAGAGACCTATCGAATAAAAAAAAATTCGCCAAGATCGGCCAACTCTAGCCCGACTTATGAGCGTTCCAATTTACACAGAATCCGCACCATCACTATAGCACTCCTCCCTTTTGGAGGGGAGGAGTGCCAAAAAGTAAAGTGGTGCGGTGGTGTCAGACCTGTCGCCATACATATCGCCAACCTGGCTGAGGACAACAGCCGCACGAGGAGCCGTCGCAGGTGCAGCTGTATCCGAAACCGCAACCTCGGTTCGAGTAATAGCCGCCGTAGCGACTGCACTCGACGTAGTAGCCGTTGCGGCGAAGCGGCGAACCTCCGAACGGACAGTTTACTCGTTGTGGAACCGCTGCAAGGAAGGGCTTCATTTCGAACACTGGGACAGACATTCATTCCAAATGGCGAGAAGCGCCAGTGTCAACCGACGACGGCTGAGGGCGCAGAAGTTCATGCAGGTGTTTTGGTCGGCGAAATTGTTGTCGTTGCCTCCCACGCCCGTGTAGTAGAGCACTTCGCAGTAGCCGCGCCGCGAGTTGTAGGCCCAGCGCTGCAGGTTCACGTTGCCGAAGCCGGGATCGAGCGGTTGTGTGCACACCGTGTCTGGAGAAGGAGCTTGTGCTAACGGACGTCAACATTAGGAAAGACGAGCGCAAAACTTACGCGAGTTGGGGCAGCAGACTGACTGCAGGTAGCAGTCGTATCCGCTGGGGCACTGCGACGACCTGCTGCACGTCAGGTTGTTGATACCCGTGCTGTCGGTCAGCGGTCGACCGACGTTGCAGCCTGAAGAAATTGAGATGTTGGATCCACCGAATTGGGGCACACATGGACACACGAAATACATACCTTGCTGAGCGAAGACCAGCGAGCTAAGGCTGCAAATACCCGCGGCCAATACGACCGCCAAATGTAGAGCTTCCATTTCGAAAGATGTACTTCAGTTCGCCGTCGTCTGTTGTGTCTGAATTCGTTGCGCCGGCAAATAGAGGTAGGTGCTTCGCTGGACGGATTTGCAAGTGAGGCGTGCGACGTAAGTTTATTCAGCTTTCCAAAAGCGGATCAAGAAATTGACGCAATTCATGCGCATCCTTGAGTGGATTCTGTCTGCCTGAAGTCGTATGTTGTAGAGCAGATCGAATCTGAGAGCAGGTTTCTGAGTACAAATATGGCGTGCCTTAAGTTCTTTAAAATGTTATTACTCGGACGGTTTTGCAAACGACAGCACACAAGTTGCCTGCAAGTTTAAAACAACTCAGCAGTCTGTCGGTGTGTAAACTTCGGTTTGTATATAGACTACCGTAGCGGATTTGTATTATCGCGTCAAGACAAAGCACATTACATAGCGGTCACAACCTGCTCATTGGTAGCTTGACGATCTAGCACCCAATCAGTGTAGTGGATTACTGTAGCGCGTATCTGGCATGTTATCACAACCCAAAATCGAATGGGAGCGTAGGAAACATGGTCACGGAGTGACGTTGACGACCTCTTTCACTTGTGTGTGTGTGTATGTGTGTGTGAGTATCACTCAGTCCATCGTCGTTTATTCATATGACGTTTAGAGTAGAAGACAGTACCGCATTATTTTGTCTGTTGTTTACATTTCAGCATACGCCTGCTGAAATGAATTTTACATATTTTGTGTTTTGTTTTGGTTGGCGAGAATGTTTTGATTGGTGCCTCATCGAACGTTTGAAAGGTCGCCAATGGGATGGAGAGCTACACCAAGGGGCCCGTTGTCGGCATCGACGAGTCGATTCCGAGCTCCTTGGGAGGTCTATTTTCCGAGGGATGTTCTACCCAAGTCAAAGTTGGGCCCAAGAAGTTCCGAATTGCGAACATCGTCAACTACGCAAGGAATAAGTTTGCTGTGAGGAGACGCTAAGAGACCTTGCCCGCCGAGGTGTCTCGTGAAGACTTGACTTGTTCCAATTCAGGATGAAACGATCCGGGCGGCATTCTTCACGGCGTCGGGCGAGTTCTGCTCTGATGCTACGACGGTCGTCGAAGTCTTCAAGAGGTCCTACTCGCAGGTGTGTGTCGATGCTATGTCTACACTGTACGGTTTGTTTTGTCGGCTGTACCGTCATAGTTTGTGCTATCGTCGTGCGTCGCTGAACAAGCGGAACGCTTACGAAGCAACGCTACACTACAGGAGTTTGAGCTTCACCAATTGACGAGGATTGAGTACCGGAGGATCGTCGAGTTCTGGGAGCCCACCGTTGACCACTTGGACAGGTCGTCGTGGTCGCTTTCTCGAAGACTAGGTTTTACGCCTGCTTAGGTGGTGACTGGTGTGCAACATATTAGTAGCACAAGTATGCCTTTGTTGTTGATCGGGCATTTCTGGTCTGGATGCAACTCTAATCGATCGGGTAGAAGAGCTAAATAAATGAACGTTAGAAAACGTATCACACACACGCGCATCTAACTTCAGGCTAAAGGTCAACCGGGACGTGCCCTTCATCACGATTCTCATCTCGAAGGATCCCGTCGCTTCAACGTCGACCACTAATGACAATCGGTGAGACTTCCGCGCGTTCACCCACCTGAAATGGTGATGGGTGCTTCTACCGTGAGTGCGTCGTCTCTCAGGGTCGGAGAGGAGCCATCGGCTCATCTGGGTAGTAGCGGTGGCGTCCCGAGTTGGGCGGTCGCCGACGTCAGCGGGAAGGGCCGAGCGCAGCGGGGGGACAATCGGTGGAAGCGCAAGGAGAAGAGGCGCAGGAAGGAGGCCGATGGACAGCAGCAGGCCAGAAACGCCGCTTCGAAGTCGAAGAAGGCGGCCGGCGGCGGCTCGACTGCGCCGCCCAAAGACAGTGAAACGGCTGGTGCAGCAGCTGCATCGAAGTGAACCAAACGTGCCTTTGGTGGCTGTTGTTCGTGATTGCAGACGGGAGAATAGATTGTTTCCACACTTGTCGCTGTAGACGTTGTGTTGTGTCTGTCTGCACGAACTGCCTGCTTGCTTCAGCTTCTGTCCCTCTGTGGGTGTTTGTGGCTCGTGGTTAGTTGGATTCTCAGTATCCTCTGTGCTTTTGCTGTAGCGTTTGCTGCGCTTTTGGTCTAAAATTTGGGGTACTAACTACAACTAGCTACTAACTATCCCCATCAGGCAACCATCCCTATTGGTCTGCGAGTGCAAAAACCCTCTCTGCTTCTCTGACCCCATTGTCGACGGGGTGGCGCAACCCCTGCCCCCGCGTCGGTCGTTGTAGCTTGGGCCTTTGCGAATGCGAAGGCAGCCGCTGAACGAACACTAGGACTAGGTATATCGTCAGTTGTCGTCGTTGCGAAGAGACTCGAGTGGCAGCCGCTGGTTTCTTTGTCGTCGTCTCGCCGCCTCTTTCGAGCGTTGGAACTCATTCTTTGGAGAAGCGCTCTTCCTTCGAGGCAAGAAACTGGCCTTTCGGCCCCGTAGGCACTGCGGGTTACCATAGCTAATACTTCCTCTTGCGTTCTGTATGTTCGAAGGCCCTGTTGGTAGGTAGCAATCGCTTCTATTGCTCATATAACCGGCCTGTTATCTACCAGACCTATCTGCATTCCTGCGCCCTCTCTGACAACCGATGGATCGCGCGGGAGGGCGATGTACATACTTTGCGCCATTGCTGTTGCAGGGGGGTACTCTGCAGTATGAGAGTGACAATCGAGGATTGGCGCGCCATCATTGCGTCTGTTGTTGTTGTTCCCATCGACGTCGCTGTATGAGCGAAGATGGTGGGCTACGAGCCGACTATGGACAGTGGCCCGTCGAAGAGTGGACGGAAGTTCGTGATTCGACCTCTGTGCCTGAGGCGGACCTCTCCCCAGGAACACTACGGCTTCTCCCTTCGCTACTTCTCGTCCCCCGCGCCGGAGGTGTGCGCACGGCTTTTTGGCAAAGAAAACTATGTATGATATCTAGCTTCATTTCCCTGTACCGTTTTCCAGCCCAACGAGGCTTCTCGCTTCAACGGCAGTCGCCACGTCTGGAACGGGGTGGTGGTCGAGGTGGCGACCGTGGAGGAGGGCAGCGCGGCGGAGAGCGCCGGCCTCCGGCGCTACTGCAGGGTGCAGGCGATCTGCGGCAAGTCGGTGCAGAGCTTGTCCTACAAGGAGCTGCTGGACCTCATCTCCAACAGGTGCGCAGAGGACATGAGAGTTTGATTGAAGTCTCTGTTACCATAACGTTGTGTTTGTTGCAGTGGCTGTGAGCTTCCCCTGCTGGCCGCCTTCCCACTAATGGGTTTGGGTGCCGGGTCTGATGACGTTCTGGAGACGTCGAAGTCGTCCTTGGAAGGACCTTCGAAGGGAAACAGTTCTCTGGGCACGTCGTCAGCCGATCTTGCGACAAGCGGCGGCGGCCCGTTTCCCAGTAGCTACCACTACCGGTCGGCCATGCGCCAGTCGAACGACCGCTGTCGCGTCCGCAGCCTGGCGGAGCAGTTCGCCGGCACCCTGGGGCCGCAGCAGCAGCGCCTGGACGAGCTCAAGCTCTACCACGCGCAGAGCTACAAGCGCGAACTGGTGGCGCTCCAGAAGCGCAAGGCGGAGAGCGAAGACTGCCTGTTGGCCACAAACTCTGTCGTTGCCTCGCCGGTGCCCCACTCTCCCGACAGCGTCCTGGAGCGAGTGAGGCGCTTCGAGCGGCCGCCGCCGCCGGTCGGCTCCACGCATTCCCTGCTGAGGCAGGCGAACGGCGGAACAACCAGTGCCTCAGGCACTGCCTCCGTGTCTCCCAGGCCGAGAACGGCCGAGCTGCCAAAGACGCCGTCGCCGGCTTTTGGCAGCCTTCCATTCGGGGCGTCGGCGCAGTCCGACCTGAAGAGGACGAGCTACGCGTCGTCGGCGGCGGCCAACGTTTCTCTGGACGAGGAACACATGAGGGCGAACCGCCTGCGACGTCAGCCGTCATTTCTGGCGGCACTCAAGAGTGACCTTTCGCTGGACAAGGTGGCGCCGCAGCAGTCGCCTCGCCGAAGGACGGGAGGTGTGTGTGATTGCTTCTGATTAGAGTGAGCTATATACACATGCCAGTTTGCAGCTAAGGCACGTGACATTCCTTTGACGCCGTCTGACATCTACACCATGACATCTTCAGGTGTGTTCGACGCTCCCGAAGTCTCTGCATCGGCGTCTGCACTGCAAGACGGACCCAGTGACGAGAGAAGGAGTGTCTCGTTTGGTCAGTTCATTCGTTGCCGTCTTGCATTCCAATCTATGTGTGGTGTGCGACACAGCAGGAAACATGTAAACGGTCCCTTCGTACAGTACGTGGATACTCTGAAGGACATTACACACGCGAGTGTCACCCTTCACTCCGTGTCGGCGTGTTGGAGTTTCTGTTCATTACAATGGCGTAGGTACCTGTTGAGTTCGGCGCCACCGACTGCGCTCAACGCTGTCGTTCGGACCTCGTTACACTTTCAGCGACGCATCCTGGACAGTTCGGCGGTCGTGATATTCGGATGGAGTCCGCCATCAATGATGCGCAAAAGAGGTTGGATACAAGCGTGTCTCGCGTTTGTTTGGCGACTTTCAAAATACGAGCGTATACATAATGTACATAAGCATATGTGTATGTACAGAAATGTGTGTATGTACACTACACTGCCGCCTCCTTTCCAGGTCGCTTCCCGAGACGGCGGCGCCGCAGAAGCAGTCGGTGATACGGCGGCGCCTGACGCGCCAAGGGCCCAAGCAGCCCGTCAACAGTCGCCTGCACAAGTTCATCAGCTTCTTCTCCTCCTCGACGACGGCCCTGTCGTCCTCGACGCCTTCCTCACGAACGGAGACCAACGGCAGCATGGCGAAGTCCTTCGATGACGGCGGCGGCAGCTGCGCACCCCTCGTCGTGGACGCCAGCACCATTGGCCGTCGAGCGCAGCTCTGGCACTGCGAGGTGCCCTTCGGCTCGTCGTCCTTGTCGCAGCATAAGTCGTCGAGTGGGGCCTCGGGAGCGCCGCCGGTACAGCAGCTCCCGTGGCAGCTGGTGGACGCCCTGTTCCGGCCCTCGGACCAGGCGCTCTTCCTCTGCACGCCGTTCGCCGAGCGCTTCGCCACCCCCTCGCAGTCGCACGACGTTCGTCTCTTCGTCTCTTTGTCTGCTATGGCAATGTGACTTCTGAATATACCTTCCCTTTCGTTGCCGTTCCAGCAGCTGAAGTTGGGAGCGGAGCGCCGATCGCTAGACTGCCGCTCCTGCATCGTCGACCTGGCCTACCAGTTCCCCTGCGCCTTCCGCCTGACCACGCAGCGGCGCACGGAGCACCTCTTTCGCGCCGTCTCACAGCAGGACGCCATCGACTGGATTCGCTCCCTCTCCCAGCAGCAACTCAACATGCATGTGGGTGGACGTGTCTCTTGAACAATTGGAGTGGAACTGTAGTTCAGTCCAGCTACGGTGAGTTTGCTTTGGACAGTCGCAGCGTCCTTTCTCGAGACTGGAGCCGAAACCGCCATTTGTCTTCTCTCCTTTCCTCCATCTCTCTCGCTTGTCTCTCTATTCCGCTTCTCCCTCGCTGTCTCCTGAAACAGCAGAGCAGCCTATCTGTGTCTCCTTTTGACTGCGACCGTCGTCCCTGCGCTGGGGAAGCCTAGAATGGAATTTTGATGAAGCGCTCCAAGAGACGGCCTTGTCGGCGGAAGGAGCGACGACTGATTTGAATGGCGGCGGCTGGCCGGAACCGAGCCGTCTCTCTCTCTCTCAGAGCGACCGGTGCCTTCCTCCATCTCTCCCCTCTTCTCCCGCCCTCTTCCTTCCTTTTTCGGTGACGGCAGGGCAGGCAGGCCTCCGTCTCTTCCCCGCCACACTGCCTGCCCTTTTGGCCCTCCTCGAACAGAGAGATTGATACACTTGCATACATGCCTAGTATACATACATTGTGGCCGTACATGCGCGGACGCGACCTCAAGCAGCCTCCGTCGTCGTAGTCGTTGTTCGTCAACCGCGAACGCCCCCGCATGAAGGCACAAAGGTGGCGCCGGCTTTGGCCATCTCGCCGCCCGGCCAACCCGCCCCCACACCCGTCCATGCACTGAAGGCCTCGACCAGAGAACCTCTGTTGGACTCGTTGGTCCTCCGCTGTCGTGGCCGCCCACGAGGCTTGGAAGTAGAAGTAGATAGAATGGGCGGGCGCGGCGCCAGTGCCGGTGCAACCAAATTGTCAATGCCCGACGGCTGGAGCGCTCATTCCGTTCCCGCCGGCTACGTTTTGTGGTATAGAGAGAGGTGTATCTGTGCGTGCTTGCGTCCGTGTGTATGTATTGCGTATGGGCAGTAGTGCTTTCCCCATAACGGAGACGGCTCTCGGCCCTTTCTGGTTGGATGGAACCTCGAGTAGAGAGACTGCCTCCGCCGCCAGCTGAAAGTAGCGGCGCCGGCCGCGACGACGACGATAACTGGGGAGAGAGAAGGACCGAGGGAGGGAGGGGAGGGGAGGTGGTTCGTCGTCCCCCGCGCTCGGTGACTCTGCGGCTTGCGCAGCCAGCGGCTCCCGCGCGCCATTCTTTCCTTCCCTTGCGCTCGCTTTCGCCGCCGCTCGGCAGCCCCTCTGCCTCGCCCACCCCCTCCTCCTATGTATCGGCGATGTTCTGGAAGAGCGGTCGTCGTCGTCGTCGTCTTGTGGCTTCGGTCCCGCGTCGGTCGTCTTCTCCGGCCAGCTTGCTCCTCTCTCTTCTCTTCTCTCTCTTCGGTGCCGCCGCCGGCTGCCGCTGACGGCCGCCCAGTTAGCTCTCTGGTCGATTCCAATCGGATTCCCCCCTGGCCCGCTTCCCTATTTGGCAATTTCGCTTCCTTCGGCGCAGTCAACGAGCGTCGGCGCCCCTTCATCAGCTGCCTCCTACCCGCTCGCTCACACGTACGTACGTATAGGTGCGCTACGCATAACGGCGACCGCGCTCGCCCTTTCGGTCTAAGCGGCCGCCGACTGTAATTTGTTCTTCGAAGGCTGCTGCTGCAGCGCTAGATTACGCCGTTGACCGTCCCTGGTCTCCTCGTCTACAGGCGTTGTCACTTGATCTACTTCGAGATGACACGAATCGAATTTGTGATCTCTTTTTGGCCGGGAGTTTTTGCCTTCCTGTCTCGAGCGAGCGAAGGTGCGGTTAGGGCGGCGGCCGAGAAGGCGCCCTTCCGTCATCGAGCGTCGGTCGTCGTCGAGTCGTCTCGACCGGCCCCGGTGTCGTCTCTCCGACAGTCCGCCTCGCTCGGCTGAAGGGGCACGGGAAAATAGATTAGGAGAATCCGCTGCCCGCCGTCTCTTTCTCTTGCCCTCTCGTCTTCTCCTCCCCGTTTCTCTCACTGCTCTCGGCTAGGCGGAATCGAAAGAAGCACGCCCCAGGGCCCCCTCGCTGTCTTATCGGCCTCGCTCCTTTGTCGCCGTCTGTCTCCCAGAGATGAACGGGGAAACTTCTCCCTAAGTCGCTTGACTTAATGAGAGGGCGTCGTCGCTGCTGTTCCTCGCCGATTGTCGCCGCCTCCTCGTCTCGCCTTATTGACACCCGACGACAATGTTGCGCGGCGGCGCTGATTTTCACTTCCTCGACGCTCGCACTCAGGCTGCTGCTTTCTGTATAGGTGCGGTAGTCCATTCAGCGCGCGGTCGGTCGACCTCTGTGTCGTCTTTTCAAATTGTGTCGCGAAACGTTGCAGAGCACACACAACGGCCGATGCGTCACGCTCTCCAACAAGAGCGATCTGCTGCGAGGGCGCTGACGTGTGATAGCCTCGCTGTCTGTTGCTGCCATTCTCGCTCCTACTACACCCGGCGGGGCGGGGAGCCTGCCAATTGTCCCGTTCACCCCCTGCCTACGGCACTGCGTTCTTACCTTCTCCTACCTATTGTGAAGGCGTACGCGACCCGTTGGGGCGCCCATTGGCCGAATTCGTCACGCGAGAGGAGACGACCGCCGTCGCCAGCCGTGAACGCGCAGTATAAGCGTGACGATCTACTACCACCTCCCCGTTTGTTCGCCGCCATTGAATTGCACCCCGCCTGGCGGTTCACTGGATGAACAGTGACTGACGCGGCAGCGACGACCCACGACTACCACCCATTCTCATATTTTCTTCAACGACCACCGACCGACTGACGGACAGACTTGGCGGCGCCCTGTGCTGTCGTCCGTCGTCGGCGCGTAGCGCGCCCTCCACTTGTGGCGCGCCCAGTGGAGAGAACTGTGAAGGGTGCGTGCGCGACGACGAGGGTTTCCCGACTTGGTCTGCTGCTGCTGGGATTTTGAAAGCCGCGCTCGCTCGTGTGCAGCGGCTTTTCTCGCCTCCCTCCGAAATCCCCCCTCTGCGCGGTCACTCGCAGTTGTGCCGGCAGCCGGCATGTCCCGGTGTGGGAGATCGTTTCTGTTCTGTTCTGTTCGTTTTGCTACTGTACTACTACTCTTGCCTAGTTCAGTTGCACCCTTCCCCATGCTTGTTCATCAATGACACGTAAGTACATACCAGCTGAAGCGATTAGTACCTTTATTGTCTGCCACGATAGCTGCCGTGTGAGCCCATGCTAGTTTCGTCGAAGTTCCACGCATCCTCATACGTCAGTCACACAGTGTCTTTGCAGTCGGTGGATGCGAATAGCATGGCCTTGATCATGAAGCGGGCCGAGGAAGCCAACAACGCCGCTTCCGCCTCTTCTTCGGCCGCCGGCGCCGACGGCAGCTCCTCGGCTGTGGGGAGCGCCGCTCGACGACGCAAGGACGAGCAGGCTGGGTCGGCGCCCAATCGAAGGGCCAAGGCCGGCCCCAGCTCCTCCGCCGACGGCGAAGGCGCCAAGATCTCCAAGAAGCAGCTGCAGACGCACTCCGCGCCTGCACCTGGAGGTACGGTAGTCGGCCCTAGACTTTGGTAGTAGCTAGCTTGTAGCCATCCCCGTGGCGCTTCAGAGATGGAGACGACCCCGCGCGGCGGCCGTCGCTGGAAGAAGGTGAAAAAGAGCGGCAGCTGCCCCTCTGGCGGCGGCCCGTCTACCTCCAGTTCCTCTTCCACGCAGGCACCGGCGGCCGCCGACCTCTCGACGGCGCTGGCCAACGCCTCCACTTCCACTGCCCCCGCCGTCCCTTCCTCCTCCGCCGGCAGGGGAGACGCCTTCGGCCAACCGCTCGCCCACTGCCCCACCAGGGGACCTGACGACGTGGGCAAACTTGTGCATTGTGTACAGGGTGCCTCAAAAAGGAGACAACTAACTTTACGACCACCGTTCTCAAGCGTCTGTGTGAATGTGGGGTCCCAATGTCGACAGGACAGACAGGTACAGGGTGTTTCTGACGCAGTACCAAGATTTCAGACCAATTCGTGCACTGGAGAGAAAATGGCATCGTTTTGCGCAACGTCATGTCGCAAATCGGGTGCAGCGTCTTTTCACTGCTGGATGTTCTGCTGGTGCAGCTCCATTGCTACCTCCAGTAGTGAAAAGGCGCTGCACCCGATTTACGACAGTACCTTGCCCAAAACTGTGCCGTTTTCTCTCTAGTGTATGAACCAGTCCGAAATTTTGTCATTTTGTCGGAAACACTCTGTAGCATGTCCTGTCCAAATTGGGACCTCATATTTGCAGTCACGCTTGTGAACGGCGGCCGCAAAGGGGTCTTGCCTTTGCGGGCTATTCTGTAGATCTTCGTGCGCTCATTTCTATCCGCCCTAGTGTTACATACGCATTGCGTCTTCTGCTTCATCAGTACGTGCCGCTGCTGGTGCGCCTCTGCGTGGGCGTGGTGGAGCAGAAGGGCCTCCAGTCGGTCGGTATCTACCGCATTCCCGGCAACACCGCCGCCGTCAACGCCCTCGTCGCTTCCTTGGAGAAGGGATTTGAAAACGTCAGTGCGCACACCCTTCTCTAACCTTTGTTTCTTTGCGTGTCTTGTATATATAGCAGGTTGGAAGGTTGTCAACTTCCCGTTCAGATCGACTTCAAGTCGGACCCCCGCTGGCAGGACATCAACGTCGTCAGCAGTTTGCTCAAGGTGCAGTGTAGCGAGTTGCGCACCCTACATCCGAATACGGTATAATGGGAATGCATGTCGCAGGCCTTCTTCCGCGAACTCCCCGAGCCGCTGGTCACCGACAAGCTCTACCCCTATCTGATCGACGCCAGTCGCAACCCTGCTCACGTGGAACGCCTCAGACGGCTCAGGATACTGGTCGGTGGGCGCGGACAGAGCGCGACACTTACCGTAATTTCTTCAATGAGTTATCTCATGCTCAACTTGAATTTAGTCCCCCCCCCCTTCCTCCAACCCTCATGTTTGCGTCAGGGCATGGAAGCATCCCGTCTAAGTGGGGAAAGTTGTATGTACCTCCCAACATCCGACCCTTTGCTGTAATAGCAACCGATTGGTGTTGTTGCGTAGGTGCGCAAGCTGCCGCGCCACAACTTCGAGACGTTGAAGTTCCTCATGCAGCACCTCGGCAAGGTCGTGGCCAACTCCGACGTCAACAAGGTACTGCTAGAAGGCGTGTAGAAGCGCCAGTGCGCATGCTTACATTCGATGCTGTGCCTTCAGATGGAGACTCGGAATCTGGCGCTGATGTTCGGCCCGTCGATCGTACGCCCCAGCGGCGACAGCATGGCCACCATGGTCACGCACATGTCCGACCAGTGCCGCATCGTCGAGTCACTTATCCTCTACGTGCGTATGTCTGAGCCTAAGATCTGACAGACTACCGTAGACTACTCACGAATCGTCTGCAGGCCGACTGGCTCTTCTCCAAAGACCCCAACGCCGACAGCGACTTTGTTCCGGACGAGGTCAGCGCCCAGCCCTTCTCCGTCACCAGTACCACGGCTCTGCCGCCCTCTGAACGCAGTCGCGCCAACGCGGCCATCGACGCCAGAGTCAACGGCAAGCTAGGTGGGTGATGGCTGCCGTAACCTCTACGCACGGTAGCCGTCCGTGTAATAATTGTCAGAATCGCTCAATTTTATCTATAATGTCTATAAATCATGCAATAATGCATCGGAGGTGACATTAGACCACTTTTAGTCGCCAAAATCATGATAATTTTTCTTCTCAGCTCACAGAAATTTGTACGTTTTTGCGCAGCAGACGTTCTTGGGGGGGGGGGCCTCCCCCGCCCCCCCCCCTTTCCCGCGTCACAGGACGATCGGCCAGCCAGTCAGTGTATGTGCGCCACTGTTTCCCCTGTTTTCAGGCTCAGGGAACGCCGTTCTTCCCGCGGTGGTGCAGCCGCAGTCTCCCTTGCCGGGCGAGCCCTACAGCGAGAGGGACATCGACGCTGCCATCGAGAAGAGCAACAGCAGTCGCGAGGCCAACTCGGCCGCCGCCACTCCCTCCTCTGCTCAGTTGCTGGCTGCGGAACCGCCCGCTGTGATGATGCGACCCCACTCGGAAGGCGCTGCCCCTTCGTCCTCGAACGAGACGGCCGAGCTGCGCCGCCGGCGCGAGGAGAGCATCAGCTCGGCCAAGAGGCGCTTCATCGGCGTCGGCTCCGCCTCGGACGTGCCCAGCAGCGCCAACGGCGGCACCGGCGGCGGCTTCGCCCCCTCGCAGCTGAGCGACAAGGAGCAGGCGGCCGTCATCGACCAGCTGGCGCAGCACTCCCGACACCTGAACCTGGCCGGTAGGGCGTTATCGTTGTCTCTGCAATGTGTGCTTAGCCTACTGCTGTTCCGTTTTCAGGCGCCAGCGGCCCAGCGTCCGACTTCTACAGTCCGGAGACGAAGGAGCGCATCCGTCGTCTGCAGCTGGAGGGCGAGCTGCGCCGTCTTCGTCTCCAGGAGGAGCAGGCGACGGCGCAGCTCCACAAGGTGGCCGCCGAGCGCCAGCAGGTCGAGAAGGCCTACGCGCAGGCCAAGGCCGAACACGAGGAGGAGGAGATCGACGGCGGAGGCGAATTGCCCCCTCAATCTTCCTCAGTTGCGCCCCCCTCCCCTCGGATTTGGCCGGCCGAAGGGCTCCGTCGCAGTCGACAGCATCCCCCCCAGCAGCCGTCGAACTCTTCCCTGTCGTCCGAGCGCTCTTCCTCCTCCAATTCCACAGCGGGAGCGGCGGCGGCGGCGCGCGCCCTGTCAGCCGGCATGGACGAGACGACTGTGACGACGGCGGCTGACGTCTCGAACGCGCAGCAAACAGTGGACCCAGATTGGTACCTCGCTACAGAGGGCGAAGTTGATGCAGCGCAGCTGCGCACCTCCAATCAATGACGACCCGTTCGAGATCGTAGCCGTTGCTTTGTCCAAAGAGACTACTATGTAGGTTTGTCCGCGTGGGCATATCAGGTCTATAGGGTGGCTGGTGTTCTTTTGGAGCTACGGTAGCTAGCGCCAGTGATACAAACGTTTGGGGAGCGGCATGCGTTGCTTCCCGCAGCTGTCAATGATGATTAGCTGGCTGGCCAGGGTGTTTCCGGGGTCTGTGACACTGAGTGAATGAATGGGGGTTATTATATTCCTGCTGACTTGATCTGCTGTCGTCATCTCTCTCGTGTGATGCGTTCATTGCCGCAGAGTTACTGCGCCGAAGCGAGACCCTACGCTGGTACATATAGGTAGCTGAGTGAGTACTGAGCAGTTTTGTCGGTTCGCTGTCTCGTTAGCGTTGGGGTTCCCGCTGTTTGTCCATTGGATATGTACTATTGGGCTTTTCATTCAAAGGGGCGCGCGACAGAGCAAAGTGTAGTACCTGTGGTAGTTTTCGTTCGGAAGAGTCAGTGCGTTTGTTTTGTTGTTGTTGTTGAATGACGTTCGCCTCTGTCGATGGCTCGTCTCGGAGTTTTCACTTGGTCGCCGTTCATTATTCATCCTGGAGGAAGCGAGCGCGGCGGCCCTGCTGTTTTGTTCTTCCGTTCCACACACACTATTACACGGTGAGAAGTCGTCACATAGAAATACACACAGATAAGCATGAACTGAGTACGGTATATACTACAGTGTAGGTAGGTAAGTATTTGCGTTTGTACGTGCGCCCTGCTTGGACAGTTTATCAGTCGACCGGCTCGGGCTGTCAAGTCGCCGGCTGGCAGCTGATTATCACGAGTGGGAGTCGTTGGAAACGGCCGGCTGAGTTCATTCGGTTCTCTTACCCTCTGCGACCTGCCCGCATGGGTTGCCGCCACAGCCAGTCAGCGCCCAGTCACTGGGCGCGCCTTCCTTTCCCGAACGGAACGGCCGTTCTCCCGCCGGCGGGCGCAACTGAGAGAGGCTGCGCCCAGCGCCTTCGTCGTTTTCATAGCCGGCGAGTGAGAATCCCCGCACGTGCGCCTGCCTCTGTGTCTATCTGTGTTCTATGGTGTGTACGTGTGTGTGAAGAGCAAGGCCAGTGGATAGGGTTGTGTTGTGTGCGCGCGCCCCGTTGTTGGCATTGGCGGCTTCCCTTCTGTCCCAGTGTTTCTTCCCAGGCGCGGCCGCTGCCTTCCGCCCGCGCGGTGGCGTCGCGATCACTGCGCAGGCGGCGGCGGCGGCAGCGTCGATGGTCGTAACTTGCCAGTCACCACTGGGCGACCATCTCACGTGGGATGTTCCGAACTATAGATAGTAGGTACCTGGCTTTGCAACATTCCTCCCTGTGATTTGTCGAAGCGAAGCAACGTGGACGCAATAGTAGTGTGCGCTTGCCCAGTTTTACGGCCCCACATCCGCTCGCGCTATCGCCCTGTCGACGGAGAGACTTCCATATTCGTATCAAACTATTGATTGCCGCTTGTTTCCCGGTCTGTCTGTGGCGGCCTCATGGAGCTTTAGCTTTCCTCTTCCTATTGCCTAGCAGGGGTAGCGCTCGGCGCCCATGTGTTGACTCGTTTGCTGCCGGCTCTCTAATTAGCTACATAGGAACGAGGACAGCCTAGGAATCGGTGGCGCGGTCGGCAATTTCCATCCGATATGCGGTGCACTCATTCTTCTAGAGAAGCCACAGGGCAGCAGCGATGTCAGGCAAACGCCTGCTGGGAATGGTGAAGCGGCGCGACCAAGAACAGCACTTGCTGCGTCATCCGGACGGCGGCGAAGCGGCTAATCCCTCCGTGGCGACGGCGGCGACGACGAACGGCAGCAGCAGAGGAGGCCGGTCAATCTCCGAAGAGCAGCTCTTCTGCTCTCGCTGTCGGCGGGCGCGTGGTCGACTGCTTGAAGCGCGCCTTCCGCTGCTGCGCTTTGCCTCTGACCCTGAACCGTCTCCGTTCAGACAGTCTGTCGAACGGACTGCTCAACTGGTTCCGGCCCAACGACAGGGCGACAACCTCGAGCCATGAGCAGATCGAGACGGAACTCCGGCCCAGCGCCGTTCGGTCGCACGAACCCCGCCGGTCCTCTTCGATGAAGGAGGTGGCTTCTAGACTCCAGCGTTCAGAATTGGGCTAGCTGTGAGGTTGTCACGTTTGATCGACAGGCAAACGACGTCGACTACAGCTTGATGTCGTTTCCGCCGAACGAACCCGGCCGCATCCTGAAGTCGTCTAAGACGACTGACCTTGTCGCGGCCAGGCAGGAGATGCGCGAGATGCTGCGCAGGACGGTACGCATAACAGTATGATTACTGCACTGCTTCTGGGTAATGGAATATGGCGTCTGCTATGTGCAGCGCCTGGAAGGGCCGCGGCGACTTCGCGCCACTACGGACGTGGAGACGGATCGATCGCGAGGTCGCTCGCTGGCGAACGACTACGTGTTCGAGCCGTGGTTCCACAGCGATTTGGAGGACCGAACGCAGGCAGAACGGCTTCTCAAGCACGCCGCCAGAGCGGCCGAAGGAGCTGGCGATCCGGAGGCGCCTTCCTCTTGGTTGGTGCTATGGCATCAGTCGTGATATCCAGGGAAGCACACTCATTGGCTTCAGCTACTACCTGGTGCGCCTCAGCAAGCACGTGGCGCTGGTGCTCAGCGTCCTCTACAAGGGCAGCGTTAGCCACTTTCCCGTCGTCACGACAACGGTAGCAGCAGCGCCGAACGTCCAAGTATGTGACGCTGTCTCACTTCACAATACTGCAGGACGAGAGGACGGGCGACTTCTGCTACTCGCTCTGCTCTGAGGGACTGAAGTTCCGGGATCTCATTCAGCTGATCGAGTTCTACGAGTTGAACAAGGGAGGCAGCCTGCCCTACTTCCTCACCAGCTACGTCACCAAGACCGTCGACGTCCCAAGGTGAGATATAGTACCCAAGTACCCAAGAGCGCAGAATGACTCGGCGACAACAACAACAACGTCCCAAGGTGTGGACGATACAACAGAGCGCGCGTCTTTTCATGACCGTATGACAATAGGTTGATATTACTCTACTCATAATAATACAGACACCTAGAAGCAAAGACGCACACGTTCTACATAGGTATCAGAACCCGGCGATGCGACTGTCTCGGAGCCTGTGAAGAGGTCGCCGCTACTACTGACATGGCTCAACTAGCTTCAAGTCGTTCGGCAGCAGAATGCGCCAAATCGGGTAGTTAGTGCGATTTCCACGTTCATACGAGTTCCCATTTGCTGCAGCCATTTGTTACACAATCTCAAACGCCAGTCTTGCTCTCCAAGTTGTATTGATGCTACACACATCTGTACCATAATATGTACTTCGTTGTACGAAGACATTCGTCCGCCTGCGCGAACTCTACCATATTTCTGCTACTGCGAATACTGCTCTATTCACTGACATGTACCCAGCTTCTTTAACTTTCAAAAGAACCAATCAAAGTGACCACTCCTGTCCATACCTAGATTTAAACATCACCCTCTCCCCACTACTCATTAGTCTATATGACAAAACTGACGATTTTCCTTTTACAGTGCAAAAGTTTTTGTATTCTGACTCAAATGTTCATAGTAGTTTAGGAACTCGTGTATATTTTGCACAGTTAATTAGAATAGCTAGAATATGTGACAAATCAGATGATTTCCTGAATAGAGGCTCAAATCTGACAAAAACATTTCTAAACCATGGCTTTCAGAAAACTACTTTGGTTAGAACTTTTCTTTCATTCAGTAGATCGAACATGCTACTTTTAGCTAAATACAATATCTGCAACAATCATCATATAAACCAAATTATAACTCAATTACTAAAATGATCTTCATATAGACAAAATAAATTTAGATTTAGATTGTTATCTCGATTCTCTATGTTTATCTTTGCCAATTATTTGATACGCACGTTCTAAAGCTACCCACGCCACCCCCTACTGCCGCTGCTCATCTAGATTGTGTCTCCACTTGCGTCCCTCCAACCTAGACCATTCATTTATTCCAGCGACGTTTGCTGGACGCCTACTAGCCCGAGTGTGTCGTGTGCATTGCGTATCGCGGTCGCTGCTATGATACCCCAAACCCTCTTTGGTTGCACGCGTCCCCATAGATTCGCGCTGCTCTGGGTTCCCAACTGAAGAGGCGTGGCCCAGAGCTAGGTAATTGGTGATCGTGTCTTGAGAATACACGCCGAAACACGGCACCAAATGTCTTGCTTTAGTTCCAGTAATTGCTTTTGTTGAAACGCGGTTTGTATTTGACGTTGCGATTGACGTCAAAGCCTGAGAAATACCAGCGCTTTTATCGTGCGTTTGTGTTCTATTTCCCTTTTCGCGCTATTGTATTTCGCGATATCAATACATTTTACTAGTCGTTTCAATAATTCGCTGTGCTCGTGAAACCGTCGCCGCGTGCTACTCTCTACTTACTCTCTGCGCGCGCGTATTCGCTTGCTCACGACAACTTTGTGACGATGAAAACGAGCGTTGCCATTCCTCCAATCATCACAATAGAACGAGACACAACCTGACCTTGATAGACAGACAGTATTCAGAAGCTGAAACGTGACCGGAAGACGGAATGGATGGGAATTCAAGTCCTTTCAATATTACCTTCTCGGTAACAGATTACTGTACCGTGCAAGCGTCTACATTGCGCCAAAATATCACAGCTTAGCAGCACTCGGTTCGCGCTGAGTTTTGATACACATACATAGAGACGCCTAGGAGTTGTCGGCGCTCGCCTGCAGTCCCTCCAAAAGTTGCTGCCGACACTTCCGCGAGATGTGCCTGGCGGCGTTGAGCAGCGTCGCCTTCTGACGCACAGAGTACTCCTGTGTGGGAGAGTTAGCGCATGTGAATCTACTACCTACCTCGAAATGGAGCTTCCAATGTTACGAAGCCCCCCGCCCCCCCCCCCCCCTTGAAAAGGAGCTCCCAATATTACAAAGCACCCCCCCCCCCCCGCGCCCCAAATAGTTCCCCAGATAAACAAGTATGCCGTCCTCCAATAGTACCCCTACGTTTTGTACCTTTTTCTGTTTGTATACCATAAGACATACTGTATGCCTGTATACTGTGCTACAAATTACTACAACTACTATGCGCAATCAATATGCCCTTAGCACACGGTATGTTAAAAAAATCCAGTGCAAATAGCACGGCATTCGTACATTTTGTGTACATTACTCTACTAGAAGACGGGTAGGTTTGAGGAATCAGCACTTGAGAAAGGAATTACAGTATACAACCCAAATCTCACTGACCGAGTGCTCTTGCAACCACTGCTCGAAGGCGCTCTCGGGTAGGTAGTAAGCCTTGACGTAAGTCTCAACGAATTCCTTGGAGGGCAGTGGGCGGAGAGCTGGGGGCGCCATAGCCTCCAGCTTCGACACCAGCTGCTGGTAGTCCAGCTGCATCAACGCCCGCCCTTCATTCGTGCAACGACGACCCGGGGCGGCGTAGCTGAAGTAGGAAGAAAGAAGTGGGTGAAGTTTTGGAAGTACCGTAAGCTTTCGGCGGAGTGGCGGCCATCCCAGGATGTCTAATCGGGTTCTAATACAGTAGAAGAGCTTCTATTTGCAGTTTTCATGGTGCTACAGGCGCAAGATTTGTAACGCTTGCTCACCTTTCAGTGCAATTTGACTTTACAATTGTAAAGGGTTAAATGTTCGACAAATGTTATTCCAAGTGTATTTTCGTCATTTTACCGCAACACTGCGTAAACAGCCTGCCAGGGAAAATTGATCGTTTCTATACAACTTTTCATTCAAACGTGTGCCGCAGGCGCATTTTCTTGCATAATACTCGCTTACTCCAAAGGTTTCTTTGCAGTCGGCTCAATACCACCCCTTTCTAGATACACCACTGATACAGAGGGCAGAGTCCGCCGCCCTCACCCGTCGACCAGCAGGTGTCCGGCGCACTGGAAGCGGACGCGCCAGAGGGGCAGGGCCGTCTCGTTGGGCAGCGTCAGCCGTGTCTGATGTAGGCGCTCCAGCCTCTGTCTAAACAGGTCGAAGTCCTGCACCAGCAGGTCCACGTAGGCGCTGTGCTGCGACATCAGTTGGGAGATGTCCCAGCTGGTGGAGGAGACGCGCTGCAGGAAGAAGTCCCGGTTGAGGGAGCGCGCGGCGACGGCGCCGTACACGGCCTGACGGCAGTCGGCGCCCTGCGCCACCAGAGAGACCGTCTGAAGATGAAGTCTGTTGGATAGAGAGAAAGTCTAAGTAGTAGACTGGAGAGAGATTCAAACCAATTTTTGTGTAAAAGGCTCATCTAGCGCCTCCAAATCCTACAGTAGTACAGTATCGCGCGAAAGGCTGTTCGAGGGGGTTCACACACAGTTACGAACCGTCCGTCTACCGTACTCCTTCGCGAACTTGAGAATCGAAATCCTATACTACCGAAGTCGAATCCTACTGGAGCACAGTTTCATGGGCACAACTGCTCGAGGGATGTTCGTTTAGCACACATCCTCCGACCATCCACCTACCGTAACCCCTTCACTGACCTGAGAATAGAACTGCTGCAGGAAGGGGCGCTTCTCGGCCGGCGTGACGCTCGTCAATAGCGGTTCGAGCGCCACCAGCTGCACTCCGAGGTAGACGAGCGACTCCACGGCCACTATGCGCTCCGGCAGTCCGAACAGCTCCTCCGGCTGCTCTAGACTCACGGCGGCCGAGAGTTGACTCAGCGCGACTCGCAGTGGGGCGTCACCACTGGCGCCCGCGACTGAAGCGACCCCTGCCGGCGGCGCTGGCGTCAATAGCGCGGCCTCGATCCTTCTCAGGGCGGCTACGAGTTTGGGAGAGAAGACGGCCACGCCAAAGTTGACGTCCATGTCGGCGGCGAACAGGCGCAGCACCTATGAGACGCGCGCACACCAGTCACTGACTGGCGTCTTCCATCAACTAGGGATGCAAGAAGGTACCGAGAACAGGTAGTAGTCGAAGAGCTGCGACAGGTAGACGACGGCGTCGTAGGCGACGGCCGGCAGCAGACAGCCAATGTGGATGTAGCGACCTGTGAAGGAAGCACAAGTATTGGGCGGCCCAGAGCAGAGCAGCGGCAACGGCGCTCACCAAAGAGGCGCAGAAGATTCAAGGCCGTGTTGCAGAGATACGGGGGCAGATCTCCAACGGGCGGATATTCGATCACAGACGCAGTGGCGCGTTGTGATCTGAAGAACAGGCCATGTTGCGATTGGTCGCGAGGCTAGGGGGGGGGGGGGGGGGTTAGACCGAGATTTGGGGGGAGGGGGGTAACAAGAACAAGAATCCTGTTCTTGAAGCTCTCCAAAAAATAGCCAAAAAAGCCTAAAAATTGCCGTAAAGTCGCCAAAAACGCATATTTTTACTCAATTTTGAAGCAAATTGTACTAAAATGACTCAAAATTGCTCAAAAATAGCGCCGCAGGCGAAAATTTTTGCCAATTTTAGGTCGCTTTTTGGTAAATTTCCTGATTTTTAGGGGGGGGGGTAGCTGGACTCTCGGCTAGGGGGGGGGGGGGGGGATTAACAAGAATTTCGTTCTTGTTGGCCGTTGGTAGGGGGGTGTAACCCCCCCCCCCCCCCCCAAATCGAAACTATGGAACAGGCTGCTATTAGCGGCGGTGCAGGCCAAATTGGACAATGCCCAACATAACATTGCGTATGTACCTGGGTGAGATGTCGGCCGCGGCCTTGTGGCTATCTTGAGTTTCCTCGTCCTCCTCAGGCTCGTAGTCGTCGCTCGAGTCTACCACGCCGTTCTGAATTACACTACGCGACCAATCATACCCCCACAAACAACTATATGCAAGGAAAGTGCTACCTGTTGGGCCACTTGGCACCACCGGGAGCTCGAGTCTTCGGCCGTGGAACTGGCGGGAGACTCGACGAAGGGGTTGCCGTCGGCCGCGCGTATCAGCTGCCAGGGAGTGGTATCAGAAGGCGCTTCCGCAGCGACGGCGGCGAAGCGCCCCTCCTTCAGGCCGCACTCGGCCAGGAAGCGAAATTCCTGCCACAAGAGCGGGGGAAGTCTAAAAGACGGCTACATTATCACGAACTTTCCTATCATCAAAACCTGCAAGTGCGCCGCCGGTGAGAAGGCGCTGGGGACTGGACACAGAGTCCATGATTCGGTCTCCAGGAAGGCGTGGAGCTCTTCGAGCCGACTCCGATGCAGCTGGCGAAGGTAGGCGGCGCTCTGCGATGAGATCAGCTCCAGCAGCCGACGTCTGTCCTGCGCCTCCGCCCGGAAGTGCCGTCGGCCCACGTGGTTCAGACTGCGATAAGGTATACCGGGTGTCCCATAAGTCCAGACCCCCCCCTCTACAGCAAGTTGTAGGAAACTCTACGCCTTGAAACTTACACAGATGGAAGTCCAATATCTTGGGACATCTGACACCAAATTTCGGCATCATACACCAACTTTTGCTGAATTGCGGGTACAAAACCCAAAATTGGTCACGGCCGCTGGCAGTCGTGGAGGAGGCCCTGCTGCAGCAGGAGGGGCTGACTGCCTCCTGCTTTGGGGCCGGCAAACCAACTTTGTTTCGACCTTTCTCAAGCGTGGTAGAAGCTACAATTTTCGTTCAAAGACCATTCGAAAGCCTAATCTGTCTACTTCAAAGCGGTACAACTCGCACCAAATTAGCTGCAGTCTAGCGAAAGTTGTGGCCGACAGAAGACGGTGAGTCTTGAGTAATTAACCAATTTTGGGTTTTGTGCCCGCAATTCCGCAAAAGTTGGTGTATGATGCTAAAATTTGGTGTCAGATGTCCCAAGACATTGAACTTCAATCTGCGAAAGTTTCACCGCGTAGAGTTTCCTGTAACTTGCTGTGGATGGGGGGTCTGGATTTATGGGACACCCGGTAGACACATGAGATTTGTTTCTGTACCAGTGACAGAGACAGCAGTGACAAGTGGAAGGAGCGAGAAACTGAGGAGTGGCAAACTCTTTGCCGTCCTGTCGCTAGTGAGCGCTTAGCCATGTACGTAGCAAAATGTCGTGCTATATCAAGCTTGAAGGCAAAGTTACCATTCGAAGCGCTCAGGCAAAGGTGTTCACCACCCAAAGCGTCCCAGGCAATGATTCTTCTATTGGCTCACCGATTGAAGAAGGCGACGAGTGCGAGGAAGGCGTCGAACTTGAGCAGGCGACAGTCGGCCCTCTCGAAGAGGGCGCACAGCTCGTCCACCACCCGACTCCACAGCCGGGGGAACATCTCTTGCAGAGAGTCCGCTACGTTCGCAGAGGAAGAGGGAGTGGACGTGTCTGTAATAATATGCGGCGATTTAGTACCATTTGACAGCAGTATCAAACACGAAGACAAAACCGCCGAGCTGCAGCGCCGAGGTCTCTTCGTGGTAGGACCAGATGGAGTGGACGTTCTGGAAGACGCGCCACAGGCGCTCGGCTAGCACCTCCACGAATTGGGACAGCTTGTCGGGCCCCACTCTCTGCAAGAACACTACCTACCGTAGATTTTATGTAGGGAGTGGAGGGTGGGGGGAATGAGCAACCCTCTCACTGAGATGTCAGCCGCGACTTCGGTGTCTCCACTTTCGTCGTCTCCTATATTCGTTCGCGTCGCGCAATCGGAGATGCTGGACAGTATGGCGGAGCGAACGGCGTCCGCGCCCTCGGCCAGCAGGCGCTTCGCTATGGGCTGGAAGCGCACGCAAAGTTATGTATGCTACCGTACACTCGGTCGTCTCACAAGTACAGTCCTACATCTAGCACACAGCAAAATAGTGCTTCCAACTCGAAACTGCGCACTGAGTCAGCGCACCTTCGTGGAGAGGAGATCGAAGGCTAGATGCAGAGGCCTGTAGCAGCGGTCGACGACCTCGTCGCTGGTGGACAGAAGTACAGCGGTCAGGGCGCCGTTCAACTGCGTCTCGATGCTGTCGATGGTCCCCGACAGCTTCTTGACCAGCTCACTGAGAGAAGTACCAACCGTGCGTGCTATGCCTACATTGGACTGCTCTACCAAACTACCGTAATCGCACGCGTAGTACCCGACGCATGAGAACTGCTCGTAGAAGAGGGCGGCGCCGCGGCACTCCTGGCAGAGAAGGATGGCCTCGGCGAAGCTGTTCTCTTCTATGAGCTCCTGGAGGCGGTAGTCGGTGCGCTGCAGGGTGCGGATGTGCTCCAGGGTGGACGCCAGACGCGTCAGGAACAGCCGCCGCCGGTGGTTGGACAGCAGCCGAAGGCCGCTCTCGCTCAGCAGCCGCTTGGAGTCGTTCAGCTGCCTGTGAAGGGAAATCGATGGAAGTGATTGAGAGAATTGACAGAGCGCAAGGAAGCGACCTCTTGGCTCGGGCGCCGCAGCCGACGGCCGAGTTCAACTCTTCCAACAAAGAAGCCACTTTTCCAAGTTCGGTGGCGTAAGAGGGGTGGTTCTCGAGAATCTTGTCAGAGATCCTTCGGGACACCTGGACGCAAGTGGGTGGTAGCTGAGAAGCTCTACCTAAGTGTGGCGAGTCTCTTAGTGATCACTGACCACCGAAAGCTGCTCCTTCATCAGCTGCTTGGTGCGACGGATCTCGTTCAGGTCAAACTCGGCCGCGTCCTCCACCTTCTGCAGCGACAAATGGTGAACAAAGGCGCTAGTTGAATATCCAAGTAGCACGTATGTACAACTACTGCGTAGTATCCGAAGCACGCATGTGTCTGAGTGACGCATGTACAGTACCTGGAGCTCGTGCAATCCCGGCCTGAAGTCGTCGACGCTGGAGTCCTTGTGATAGCAGGCGTCGATGGAAGCGAGAACGTCCTCAGCCCTCTGGGGATTCCTGGTGGCGGCGCTTCGCAGGCGCTGCTGCTCGCCCTGTCAACAGGTGGGTGCTTCGCTTACTAGGCAGCTGAGCTTTTCAGTAACCCTTAGAGTAGACAGACTGGATAGCTGAGAATGTCCGCTGCATATGTGGAGCGAGCGATCACGTCTCCCGGCGCCTGCTCTGGCGACACGGCCGCCTGGAAGAATATCGACAGCAAACATTACAACTGGGGTTGTTTAGGTAGAAACGCAAATGCAGCCTTTGCTTACCAAACTGCTTCCCGACGACGAATGTACTGCTGTTGTGATTCGCTGCTGGACGTTCTCCTTCAGCCGCCTCACCGTCCAGCTCAGATCCATGATTCCTTCGGCCAAGTTTCTTTGGGAGAATCAATCCCGCAACATCAATTCACAGAAGATCTGTGCGAGTGCGTGACTACCTCCATTTTGGTGTATTCTGGAGAGGGTAGATAAACGCTGGCGCTGGCACTGACACCGGCCGTAGGGTAATAAACGCTGGCACTGGCACACATCTTGCTTCAAGGTTCACAACTGCATTTGAATATGTGCTTGTCCATTTGGAATTGACTGAGTAGATATGTAACCTGCGTAGGTTGGATTCCATCGTGGCCCTACATAAATCTCCATCATTACACAACGCCTACATTTTGAAATTCTGCAAAGAGTGTATGTAACTGTGGTGTTAGAAGTGTCGAAGAAAGGAACCAAGAAGAAGCAAGGACCGAAGGCGCAGAGAAGATGCCGTCGTCGTCGTCACCAGTATCCGTCGTCGGCGTGGCGCTGCGCCAGCAGATCGACCAGGCCAAGAGTTGCCCCTCCGACCAGAGGACAGTCAACCGATCATGGACGAGCTCCGACCGGAAGAAGGAACGGGCGAACAGGCGACGCGCTGCTACGCCAGCCGACTGCCGCAGGAGGACGCCGACTGGAACCCCAGAAGAAGGCTACAACGGAAGAGACGAGCAGATCTGCGGATGCGCCACTTCTCCAGCAGAGTGGCCGGCACTGCGTCGTCTTCGCCCAAGAACGAAAGCCGAGATGGAAACGGAAGTCGTCGGCCGCGACTGCGACCTGGCGTGGAGCCAACGGCGCTTCAGCATCAGCACCATTGCCGCCCTGCGGAAGAAGCGAGTTGACGGCGACTGCCGCGGACAGCGCTGGACGACGCTGACCTATTCTTCCGGCGACATTGGCGTTTAGAAATATTCTCCGTAGCCTTGACATTGTCTCATACATGCCGCGTTTTCATTCAGAAACCGCTACTGCCGAAAGCGTCGTCTGAGTGCAAACGTTCAAACAGGACGAAAGGAAAGAAGCTCGAGAATGCGATGTCCAACCAGCCCACTGCCTGCCCCGAGAAAGGGACGGCAATCGTTGAAAACTTGCAGCTTCGCCAGTGGGGCAGCTTCGCCAGTGGACGCCCACGCCCAGTCACTATCGTCTGCTTTGCAAGTGGAGAAGCGGTCCCCACCACGTCGAGCGGCAGACAGTCGTCAGGACGGACTGCCAGTCACCGTCGCTTCGGCCGCCTTACTGTGACTGCGATTTGTCATTGTGTGTGATATCGACGAAGAAGAGAGGCAAGTGGCAGGGCGAAGAAAGAAGAACTCGTCGCCGGCGGCCACGCCCAGTGACCGTCGTCTCCTCCGTGCAGAAGCGATGAAAACGAAGATGCTCCGTCTGTGGCCCGACGAGCGCTGAAGTGCAGCTGTCGGCGGCACACCGCTGACACTGTGACTTGTACAGTGATGAAGGCGAAGAGGAGAGACACAAGTTGTTGGAACAAGAAAGAAACGAACATGAAGAGAAGAAGCAGAAGAATCGTCAAGAAGAAGCAGCATCGGCCGGAACCTCCATGATGATTTGTCACAGTGATCGGTTGCTCCTGTACCATAGTGTGTAAGAGATATTCAGAGTGAAGTGTAGGTAGGTTTTCCATTGGTAGAATTTCTTTGCAGGTTCGCCAGGAAGAGAAGTGGCGCTGACGAAGACGCTCCAGCTGTCGGTGGCACATCCCATTGCGATGTTATGATTCGTATGTAGGTATGTATGTAACTCGTATTGTGATAGAGAAGACGAGACAGAAGCTGCTGGACGAAGAAAGAAGGGGAAGACGACGAATCAGCCTGCAGGACTGCAATGGCGGCACTCCCAAGATTGTGATTTGTCACAGCGATTGATTGCCCCTGTACAATGGTGTGTAGAGATTCCGAGTGAAGCGTATGTAGGTTTCAATGGGTAGAATTTCTCTGCAGGCTCGCCATGAAGAGAAGCGGCCCAGACGAAGACCACGCTGCAGCTGTTGTCCGGGCACGTCCCGATGTGGTGTTATGATTTGTATGTACTGTATGTAAATCGTACAGTGATAGAGAAGACTGTTGTTGGACGAAGAAAGAAGGAGAAGTCGAAGAATTAGCCCGCAGGACTGCACTGGCGAGCGGCACTCCTGAGATTGTGATTTGGCACAGTGATTGATTGTTCCTGTGCCATGATATGTAGAGATATTCATAGTAAAGCGTGCAGTATGTAGGTTTTGAACGGATAGCTTTCCTTTGCAGATGCGCCAGGAAGAGAAGCGGCCAAGACTAAGACCACGCTGCAGCTGTCGGTGGCACATCCCATTGTGGTGCTATGATTCGTACTACGTATGTAACTCGTACGTACAGCGATAGAGAAGACCCGAATGGGGGGTGGGGGGGGGGGGGGGGCGATGTGGCAGTATCCCCCGCGGGCCCGCTAGTGGCACATCCCATTTCGATACTGTGATTCTTTGTGTAGGTAGCTCGGACAACGGTAGAGAAGACGACGAGAGACTGAAGCTGCTTCAAGAAGAACAGAAGACGAAGAATCAGTCAGCAGGACTGCAGCGGCGCGGGGACACTCCTGAGAGTGTGTTGTCAGAGCGATTGACAGCACCTGTACCATGGTGGCTAGCTGTATACAGAGTAGAGTCGCGGTTTCATTAGGTAGCTTTCCATTGCACGGTCTAATGGCGTGGGGACATATAGGCGAAGTTGCGAACCTTGAATTAAGACGCGTGCCAGTGCCAGTCGTTATCACCCTACTTCCGGTGCCAATGCCAGTGTTTATCCACTCGCGAGTACAGTTCTCAGCAGTCCGAAACTACAACGGATCAATTTCGCTGTCGGTCACTCCGTCATGCCAGCATTTCCCGGGGGTACGAAGCGGACAATACGGCGCGCGCGAATTCAAACTGGGCAAGTATATATAGGCACCACACAGCTGCGATGGCGAAACAAGAGCATCACCGGCAGACTTACACTTCAAAACTATTGAATTCGATTTGCAACGTGTCGCGGCGTCTAAAGCTTGGCTAGACTAGACGGGCTAGAACCCTGTCACCTAGTGGCTGAACACTGTGCCGCCTGCAAAGTGGTCCAAGTGGGGCGTCGTCGGGCCCAGAACGACCAACATGGCGGAGGGTCATCACAACGACTTGGGAAAGGTGCTGCCGTGTGTAGATTCGCAACACACAAACTCTGTAGTTTAGGAATCAATATGTGACTGTACACAGGTCTTCGCCCATGACCATCCGTCGCTATCCGACTACTTGAAGACCCAGCAGGAGAATCATATAATCTTGACTTTGAACAGAATCGCGCACCTACTAAACAACCAAAGGCCCAGGCCGAGAAATAGGCGCTACGAACGCGTCAACCTGAGCATCCTGGCTGCTCAGGAGGACTTTCGTGCTAGACTCAACGTGGCCCGAGATCACGCTCCATGGGCGATGGACCAACTCTGCCTCCGCCACCTTGACTACATGGAACACAAACTCTGTGATGCAAACGAAAACTAATTGCAATTCTGCTTTCTTTTGTGATACACATCATGTCGCAAGTCTTTACCTGTTCACGCGTCTTTACGCATGTGAGGTTTCAAAGGTGTGGAAGGCTCTGTAAACATCCTCATACATCATTACGACTGCAGCGTAATTCATTATATATAGCGCCCTTTTTAAAGTGCGGCACTACCGTACACACGAGCAATCCACGCCACCGCCCGCTCCGAGCGTTACCGTACCTGTCATGACGGAGTGACTCGGAATCAACAATTTCTGTTAGTACAGTACCATCTCGGTGCGTTATTTCCAGAATTCGGTCGTATTGTCCACGTCAGTGCGACTCTCGACAATACATCCGAGATTTGACGCTTAGGCAGAGCATTCATTTGAAAGACTGCGCGTGGGAAAAGAACGGGAATCCCTGTCGCCAGAATGAACTATTATAGCAGTTCAATCGGCAGCGCCGTATTTGTTCTATGGACATTTGTCGTCGGCCTGTCAGATGCTTTCTTCATCAATATCGACGCAAACGAGGAGCAGTGCTTCTTTGACAAAGTAGGTTGCCTTTGCCTGATTCCCCGGTTGTTTTGAGTGAATTTTCGCTGACGAGCGCTTCTCTAGGTGACAGTGGGTACGAAAATGGGCTTGATGTTCGAGGTCGCGGAGGGCGGTTTTCTCGACATCGACGTCAAGGTCTGTTCTCAGTTGATGAAGTCGCAAACCTGTAGATTCAGTGCTCTGCTCCACACCTACCCAACGTTGCAGATCGTGGGCCCAGACGGCAAGGAGGTGTACCGTGGGGAGCGCGAGTCCTCGGGCAAGTACACGTTCGCGGCGCACGCCGACGGCGTCTACACCTACTGCTTCAGCAACCAGATGTCCACGATGACGCCCAAGGTGCTCGTCTTCCGCATGGACGTCGGCGCCACGCCCTCCAGCTCCTCGCCTTCCCCCGGAGATCTCGAGGCCGAGCAGGGTAGAGTAGTGAACAATGCTGAGTGGAGACGGAATTTTGAATGGGAATATCGGCTGCAGTGATACCTACTCGCCATAGGTGCAGGCCACCCGGAGGCCAGGGGGGGGGGTTCTAGTTAAGGAAAATTTTTGAGAGGGGGGGGGGGGTCCCGGGACCAGTGAACAGCTTTTTAGAATGGCCAAAAACTACGCTAAAAATGGCCTTAATTTGGTCAAAAACACGCTAATTTGTGCATAAATGGACGAAATATAGCGCCGCAGGCGAAAATTTGGACAAAATAGGACCAAAAACTACCAAAAATACAAGAAAATTTCCGAAATTTCCGGTTTTTTTTCCGAATTTCGGATGCCAGGGGGGGGGGGAGTATCAGTGAAAAGTTCACTAGAGGCCAGGGCCAGAGGGGGGGGGGGGGGGGTTCCCCCCCCCCCCCCCGCCTGCACCTATGCTACTCGCGTCCTTCGCCTCTGCGCTTCATACCTTTCTCTCGTGTCCTTCCGTCGTAGTCTGAAGGCTGTAGCCCATTGTGTACCTTCTTTCCCGTTGCAGCGGACCAGAACAAGCTGCAGGACATGGTGAGGGAGCTGTCGACGGCCCTGACCTCGGTCAAGCACGAGCAGGAGTACATGGAAGTCAGGGAACGAGTGCACCGCTCAAGTGAGCTATACTTCAGAGTCCCTTGATTGTTGGCTTGGTTGCTTATCATCTGTAAAATAGGTAGGAGTACCCTTAGCTTTGCCTTGCGAATGAGACCAAGCAAAGCAACCGTTGCAGTCAACGAGAGCACCAACTCTCGCGTGGTCATGTGGGCGGTGTTCGAGGCGCTCGTTCTCGTGGCCATGACCGTCGGCCAGATCTACTATCTCAAGCGATTCTTCGAGGTCAGGAGGGTCATCTGAGATCTTAGACACCTGCGCTCTTTGGGACGCTCTTCTGCCTTCTCGTTCCTTCTCGTGTTACTGTATTTATGCGTAGTGGCAGTAGGAAAGGTTACTCGACATATACGCGCGTTTTGTTGATTTGTCTTGGGGTTTGTTTGCGTTTCGCCGTTGCAGCGACGTTTTTGCGCCGTTGATTGCTCGTTTATCGCACACGAGTCGTTGGGAGAAGCAAGGAAGCGTGAGAGCGACCAGCTACGCGCTCTCGGCTACACGACGGAACAAAAGACGGAAACGACACGTGATAGAAACGGGGCTAGCAACTTGCGGACTAGTGAACGGAACAATTCGGGCCGATAGGAGACTGTTAGAGGGCAACAACCGATCACCCATTGTCTGACGCGCGAGAGAAAGAACGACGACGACAATCGATGGCACAGCAATGTTCTACGACGAGCGAATTGCCAGCAAGCAGAAGCGAACAAACGATTGGAGTGTGCACAGATATCAGGGCAGAAAGGAAAGCTTGTCGCCTCGAGTCGACCACCGATCGAGCGAATGAGTGAGTGCAAGTGACCTAGGCAAGTGCGTGTGGAAGCAAGCGAGCGGGCGAGAATCGATGCTCAGGGATGTATGTACTTCAAAGTGCGCGCAGCCGTCAGTAGTCGTCGCCCCACTCGGTCTTGTCGACGCCGTCCATCCCGTCCTGCTCCAGGACGCCGTCGTTGGGAAGCGCCGCATCTATCGTGGCAGCCAACGAGCCGGCCAACTGAAGGGACGCGACATCTTACAGTACTCCAGGGATACGGTAGTGAGACTTCTGCGCCCGGCGCACCTTCTCCTTCCCGGCGGCCGGCTCCTGCGAGCTCCCGTCGCGTTTTGCAGTAGATTGCGCCGGTTGCTTGGGCGCGCTCTTGGGCGTCTGTTCCTCTGGGATGGGCGCAGCAGCGGGCTTCTTGGGGACGCTGGCCGACGCCGGAGTCATCAGTGGAAGGCCGTCGGGTCTGAGGGATCGGAAGGCGGGTCGGCCGCTGGCGCCGTCCAGCCAGTCGGCGGCCGTCATCGTCGCTTCCCACGTGACCAGGGCGTCCGGGAAGAGGTCCGCTTGGAACTGGCCCTTCTGAAGAGATAGCAGCATACTCACATGTGTGCTGCTACCACTGCCCGCCCCCGGCGATTTCGACGTAAAGCATTTACTCCAAAACGCACCCCGCCTCTCGAATTAGGCCCTCTCACCATCTTCAATGGTGCCCTACGTGCACCAGAAAGGACTGCTGGCATGGATGACGGCATGCAGTATAAAATTTGGTACCCTTTGAAGGCCTTAGTACTGCTACAAGTACTACAGTATGTTGATAATGACGGTATGTCAGGGATACGGTATTCGCCCCCCCCCAAGCGATCTTGAATGGGCACGGTAAACAGCCGAGCGAGCGCGCAGCGACCTTGATCCTGGGCACGCGGAAGGAGAGCATCTCCACTGCGCCGTCGCAGAGGCGGTAGCCCCTCTGGAACTCGACGGCGGCGACGTCGCACTTGTTCTTCTGCTGGAAACTGAGCGCTTGATGGCTCTTGGAGGCTCGGTAGGGGGCCAGCTCCAGGAGCCAGGGCTGCTCCGGGCACACCTCGAACATCTGGATGGTCCGGTCGCCCTGGGAAGATCACCAAACAGTGCTTTGAGTACAGCGCGACAGAAGAGCGCTTTTCGCCAATCTCGCACCTTTCCCGTGAGACTGAGCACGCTTGAGTCGTAGTCGTAGTGGGGGACGAGCACCTGGGGCGTCGTGTCGACCGGCTTCGTGTGCGCGTGCTCCAGCGTCTCCGCCCAGTAGAGACTGACCTGCCGGGTCGACGACCTGAATCAAGTGCACATAACCATCGGATGTTTCAGCCAAAGAGGCGAAGCAGCCGCCCACTTGCTGAAGTGGACGAGAACGATGAGTCTGTCGTCGCAGGCGAACAGCACCCGGGCGCCCGTCGTCTTCTCCAGCACGGCAGCGCTCTGAAAGAACAGAGGCGGAATTCGCTCTCATTGCATCTAAGACAACATGCCCCACCCCTTACTAGAATTGGAACCGTCGATTCGCGAGGCTGATACACTCGGAGAAAGCCGTCGCGAGCCACCGTCGCCAGGGAAGTCCCGGCGGCGTTCCAAGCGATGGAAAGCAACTGCAAGGCAGCGCAGCGCTCGATTAGAGGGCGACAAGGTTGGTGATATGGAAGTTATACCGATTTCTCCTGAGGCGGCAGCTCAATGCGAGCAGCCCAAGTGGAGGTAATATCCAGAATTTGAACTAGACCATCGTTGAGAGCGACGGCGACCAGTCCTTTCGCCAAGGGGTGCCATCGCACCATTGCGATTCGGTCACCGGAGACACCCACTAGAATTGACCACAAAATACTTCGTTGCCATGTATGTCAGTCACCTGTTGTACACTGCATATATACAGTTGAAGATGTACACAGCTTTAGATCGTCGTAACAAAACTTCAGTGACACATGGGCTCATGCTTCTGTCGGTGAGAAGGTAGCACTATTCTCCACTCGGTGTTCCGTCGAGAAGAGACGACGGCGCGAGTCATCAGCGTCGGCGGCGAAGCATGAGCGTGGCGCATGAGGAGAGTGAGATAGATCCGATCATCGTTGCCCGTATCGCCGACCACGATCACGTTCTTCACTGCGGCTTGCTGCTGTTTCTGCTTGCTTCTGCCGCGATCCTCGACGTTTGCTGCCTCGTCCTCGACTGCGGCGCCCTATTGGTTCTTCGTGGGCCGATTCGAGGTCGCTCTTGCCTTCAGGCTCGAGAGGGTGGTCCTTCTCGTCCACAGCTTCGGGTCGTCCTTCAGCTCGGCCGGCCACTGCAGGGGTCGCATCTCCTGACGCAGGCCGACCGCTCTCGCCGCGGATGCCGCCAACTGCTTCCGAGTAGGTAGCCGCTTGTGTCGTTCTCGTCACTGGACCACCTCTAGCTGGCGGCGCCGCTGCCTTCGGCTTCTCCTCCTCCTTCGCGTCCGGCCCCTGCCGGCGCTGCTGCAAGTACAGCGGCTGCTGGGGCCGGAACGCGGCGCTTTACCGGTGACCGCCTTGGCGTTCTTCTGCCCCATTCTGGCCGACTTGCTCGTTTGGCTTGCTTTCTTCTTTCTTCACTGGCGTACTTCACTAGTTTATTAGTTACAGACAGATCGAACTACCGAGTAGAGACATTCGCAATGGCTAAAAGAGCGTGCTGCTAAATGAGCGTTCGCGGGAATTCCACGCTCGAATCGGACATGCCTTTCTGCCACGTGGTATTTCTACAGTCGTTGCCAACTACCGTAACTCAAAGGAAGTACCTACGTACCCTGTATCTTGGCGGTTGGCTCCACCGAGAAATCTTCCACTCCGCCGTCGGGAACGTCCCAGATGTGAAGGACGCCCGTCTCCGTGCCTGCAGACGGGTACAGTGTGTAGCGAGCTACCGACTCGAAAGCGCAAAGCGACTCAACCAACCGACGGCCAGTCGCGACTGATCGTGCGGGCACCAGGCCAAATCCGTGACCTGACACTTGTTCTCCAGGCCGTGGACGACGCCGTCGGGAAGCTTGTAGCCCTTCGACAACTGCAATAGATCTGGATCAGTCATCAGACGGTTGGACAAACAGAGAGCGGGTCCTGTACGCTGTACTGCGGCGATCGGTCTGATACGGTACTCATTCAAAGGACGGGCAGATACAGTATTCACTAACACAGTTGCACGTCTACAGGTGAGCCAGCGCGCAGCACTGTGTCAATTCATTCGTTCGTCTTTTATTCGAGCGCACTCACATCAAGGATGGCCACAACTCCGGCGGGTCCGGCCAGGGGGACGGCGGCCCATCGGCCGCTGACGCAGAAGCCGTTGCTCTCGATCGGCAGGCGGTTGTTGAGGTTGCGCAGGTTCCAGATCAGCGTCTCCTTGCCGCCCGGCAGCGTCTCCACGTGACGGTACTTGGAGTGGCGCAGGCCTGCAGCGCGGGAGCTTCAATGGACGCTACTCTGGAGCTGTATGTGAGCGTCGCATCAGACACCCACCGACGAAAACGCTCTTCGGTCGCACTCTGGTCGTCAGCCGCGTCGCTAAATCCGGCGTCGACGTCGCTGCCGGCTTCTCGGAAGCCCGGAAGGCCACTCCGTTCGCCACTTTTGAAGCACTGGGAGAAGGAGCAGCTTTCGCGCCGTCTCCCTCGGGCCCACTCGCGGGCGCCGGCTTCTGCTCCTTCTTCGCGGCGTCCTCTCCCTTCGTCGGCGTCAGGAAGATGTCCTGGAAGTGGCTTCCGTCCTCCACGGCAGTCTTGTAGTGCGCCGGAGGGGTCGACGAAGCGCTCTGGTCGGCCGGCGGTTCGTCCGGCGACGACGCCACGACGCCTTCCTTCTCCTCGTCCGGATGCTGGAGATAAGAGACTGGGTTCGGGGTGAGTGAAAAGACCACAATACACTATCTGTACCTACATGCCTTCTCTACTCAAAGTCGACCTTTCAGTGGTACCAATCTATCCCATTGCAAAGCAGCCTACCGGCGGAGTCGTTTTCGAGTCGTTAGCAGCATCCACAGCTGTTGAACTGTTTGTCGTCGGTTCCGCTGAAACTTCCTCGGGTTGCTGTTCTGAGACGTCGCCGAATTCTTGCGGAGACGCTTTCGAGTTGTCGAGATCAAAGAGATGGCGTTTGGACGGGTCCAGGCTAAACTTCGGCGGCTGAATAAGGAAGCAACGGGTTCGCGATATAAACGCACAACTCTAGTAGAAGGCAATCCAAAGGACGACCTACCAACGCGTTGGCTCCCGCCAGCCATTCTTCCACGGTTGTTCCGGGAAGCTTTGTGCCTGTCGTCTCGGGAAAGAGCTCGGGCAGGAAGTTGCGATACGTCTGCAAGCAAGGGAAACGGCGCAGTCGATATTCGCGCAGCAATCACATTACGTACTCTCTCACCCTTCTCGGGACGACGCAGGGAATGGGCACCAGGGAATGCTTAGTCAACTGGAACAGTCGCTGCACCTCGCCCTCCATCACGTTCAGCACCACCTTGGGCACCAGACAGGCGCCCAGGGAACAGTCTGACAGACTCTGCTCCCCTACTGCAATGGAAGGGATCACAGTTGACTGACAGCCTTCCTTTGGCTACCGTAACCCATGGATGGATGGCCGCGCACCGAAGGTCAGCGCGGGGCCGCTTTCGCCCAGCTCCATCATAAGCAGTCGATTGCTGCCCTTCCCGACCAGGAAGAGAAGCTTCGTGTCCACGTCGTACAGGGGAACGAGCAGGCTGGAAGAGAGGTGAGAGAGGAAGGTAAGGCGCTTCTAGAAGCGTCAAATGTGGAGGCTTCGCGCGAAGCAACTACAGTGACTCGCCCTGGGTTCTCATGGTTGCTACTGGTATTTGTCTTGCCCAAAGCGGGCGCTTATCATTTGAGCCTCCTTCTACAGGGGATGTTTATCGTAGGAAATAGAGCATTCTCCCACCAGGTCGACTGCTGGAAGTGCTGCGTGAAGAGCGGCTCGCCCAGCCGCCGCTCGTCGTACACCAGCAGCTCCTGCGTCCGCGTCTACAAATGGGAGCAACAGGGTAGAATTGGACATGCATCCAGACTGGAATTGGCAGGCAACAAGACGGCGACGCACATTGTTGAATCCAGAGGAGACGATGTAGTCGGCCGAAGAGTTGTTGGCGAACACGATCCTGCCCTCCCTACCCATCCCTCCGTGGTAGGACGTCGTCTCCTGCATAGTTTAGCAGCGCCGCTTAGCATTTGGAAGTGTAACGAGCCGTCGAACGAATCGGCGTACAAGGCAAGGTCTGGTGGAAGCTCTGGGATCGTAGACGGCCAGCCTCTTGTCCCTGTAGGCGGCGGCCAGTCGTTGGCCGTCGAGGCTCCAGGCAGTCGCCAGGCAGCGACTCTCGCTCCCTCCTTCGGCCTCGCCGCCCAGATCTTCAAGTGCGCAAGGGTTACATGCGCTCTCATGAGCGTTCATTCAGCGGGTGGAACTGACTGGTCCATACAACAGGATATGCCGTACTTCCTTGCCCATGCTCCTCCCCTGAATTAGCACCCCTCCCCCATCAAATAAACGCTCCCCTACAGGGAAGTTGAGTAAGCCCCCCACCCCCCCCACCCACCTCCATCAAACTTACGCAAGACAGCACTGGCAATACAAATACAGCGCCGATATGAAAGTTTTGCTTAAAAACACCTCAAATATCCTGCGAACGTATTCAAAAGTGTGACAAAATGATAACATTCGACAACTACCTATTATCTGGATTTAGACCGGTCGAACAAATAAATAGGCGCCTCACATCCTCTAATAAACGCGCAGGGCGCTTATCAGAGAATTACGGTACCCACCGAAGGCGACTCGTCCCTGTTCTGCGTCCACAACGGAGAGAAGGTCGGCGTCGCCGCCGACGGCCAGCAGGGAGCGCACCACGGGGTTGACCGACAGAGAGTGGGGAACGACGCGCGAGGAAGAGTTCAGGGGCACCGACGCCAGAGGCGCGCCCATTGCGGAGGCAACGTTGGCATTGCCGTCCACGCTGACCGACCACAGCTTCACCTGCAAGCGCACGTGAGATGTCGACTACTGACTGGGCGAAGTTGTTAGCTAGGTCAACGAACGTTGTCGTCGCGACTGCACGTCGCCAAAACGTCCTCGGTGAAGGGCAAGAAGGCGAAGTCGGCCACCGCCTCTGAAACGCGCTTCGACTGCGAAGTGCAGAGCGGAATAGAATTGCGCTTCGATGTACTTCCGTCGTCGACGTACCAGAGTGGGCGCTGACCACTGTCAAGTCGTTCCTTGTCGTCCGTCCGCGTCTGTCGATCGGCAAGACTCCCAGCTTGCCCCCTGGGAAGAAGGAAGTAGTTTAGACTGCTGCGAACTCAAGAAGCCAGCCAGCCGACAACCTTCTCCTTCGACGTGGAAGGCGAGGAAGTTGGCGCTCGCTTGTACCCCATTGTTCGCAGACGAGACCACGCCAACAGGCAGGTCGAATACCGTATCCTAAAGGTTCACGTCATTGTTCATGGGACGCCTTCAAAACTGCACCCAGCCAAGGAAACGGACGCACCTCTTTCTTGGGATACTTGGGCGAAGAATTCTTGAACTTGGAAGCTCGAAATCTGTGGTGGCTCATGGCGCCAAAGTGAGCGAGGAAGACGGAACAAAGCTGAAAGAGTCAAATCTCTAGATGCAGCCTGATTCACTACTTCTGGTCAAGCAGAGTTCAGTCAGACCACTCAAAGCAGAACAATCACTGCTTGCGTGACTCAGCTTCCAGACATCACTATCGAGCGCGCTAGCAAGTCAGAGTTCTACAGGAGGGAGGAGAGCTGCAAAGAAGAGCAAACACATCGTGATCGCTAACTTCTAAAGCGACAGCCTCGACTCGGTATTTTGCGACGAAGTGACAGAAACTACAAAACTACAAAAGACCGACTAACGACAAAGCGACAATCCACGACGGGAAAGGGCGCGTCAACGATCGCCCAAAGAAGTAGAGAAACAAAACTAGCCACTTTCCAGCTCGACGACGACTGCAGAACCGCGCGACATATCAACATTACCACAACACACCCACGACACAAATTCAAGCGAAGCTTCTACCGTAGCATAAGATCAAAACGCTGTCATACGCAGATAGCGATTCAAACATTCAATTAAAAATTTAACTACGGTATTATATGAACTTCGATCACGTGGACGCGACAATCACCCTAACACCAGATGCAGAAGTTATGCGCTGCCAAAATGCTGAACAATGAACATAGAAGAGCATGACTAACCCTGTCTCTACTGTTGCTGCTCCGAGTCCAGGACTTCGCGTGTAATCAGCTACCAACTACTGCTGTTGTCGTTACCGCTAACGACCTACATCTGGAATTGACACCGGCGACGCAGAGGAAGCCGGATCGATTCTTCTAGAAACCGAGAGGAGCAACAACTTCCAGCAGCTAACTACTTCGCGTAGTTGTATCGTTCCCCCGTCGTGTCGGCCGGACGGAAGACGGCAATGAGAAACGACGACCAGCGACCGATTGATTACCAAAAGTGGGAACGACGGCGACGGCGTCGCAGCGCCCACTGCCCACTAGCCGCCTACTTGACGAAGACGAACTGGACAAAGACGGAAGGGCCACTTCCGCCGCGTGCCTCCTAGGCGCGCTCGGTGCCAGCGAGCACCTTAACTGTCGTTGAAGACACTGATTAAATTTCCTGCCAGGAGGAGAGGAGGCAGAAGGGAGAACGTCCAGCGTCCAATCTACCGCCAGTCCGACAAGTGCCCACTAAGCAGACTGAGCTCCTTTCATCCTCTTCTTCCCCACCCCCTCCCCCTGCTAAATCCTCCGACGAGTAGCGTCTCTTTCCCATTCGAAAAGGAGCTTTGCGATTTTGACCGTTTCTTCTTCGGTTCTGGGACGACAAATGATTCGAGTCACTGATATGCCATTCCCGAACTCAAGACTGCCGTGCTGAAATTTCCGAGTGGGTGCCTGACCTGCCAGCGAAACTCAACTCCGCCCAACCGGCCGACGATCTGCCTGTCTGCCTACCTCCCACCCAACGTAATCAACGATATCACTTTTCCCTGCGACAATTCGTCCCGAAGGCCGGCTGCCTCCCGCTTGTTGTAGTTGACACAGACGGCCCTTCCGCCTTCGCTCAGACCTCCAGTCACTCGGCATCGGCAAACACTCATTAGCAAACGACGGAAGACAAACGCTTCACGACAGAGTGAAGCGTCGCCGCTTGAGTAAATGAAGAGCCGTGGATAGCTGCGGCCACACAACGCAGCGCGACAAAGGGCTGCCTGCCGGAGCTTCAGAGCTTCGCAGCGGCTAACACCAATGGAAATGGTGGCAACTGGGCTCTTCTCCGCGTTGCTGACTTATGGGCTGCTGACCATCAACTACTCCTTCGCCCAAGACGCCAACTCGACACGGTGCCCAAGAAACTGCTTGTGCAAAGACCACGCGATCAGCTGCCAATGCGACTCCACTACCCAAGACCTGACGCTGGATAGACTCAATCGCATCACCTATGTGTCTCTGCTGCATCTACAGAACTGTCGGCGGCTGACTATTGAAGCTGGTACATTCGAAGGAACAACGATAGGCAAATCCTTGATCATAGAAGGGATGGCCGAGCTCGACATTCACCCCTGGGCCTTTCGTCGAATCAGGATGCTGGCTTCTACCAGCCTCAGAATCCGGAAGTCGACGCTGCCCATACTTCGGGAGAAGTCATTCAGTGGCATCGTGGGGGCACGCAATCTCTGGTTCAGCCACGTCGCCATAGGCACCATTGAAAGTGGCGCCTTCAGAGACGTGGCAGATATCACCTACCTCTACTTCTACAAGAGCTCAGTGGGAGTCGTGGCGAGCGGGGCCTTCAGCCATTTGAACCAGATCTCCCACTTGTACTTCAGGTACGAAGTAACAATGGAAAGGGTAGAAGACGGCGCGTTTTCTGCGTCCACAGTGGGAAAGTTGGCATTCGCGGACGCCGTGGTCGGCAGTCTGCATATTTCCGCCCTGGCAGACGCCAGAGACGTCAGTAACATCGAGCTTGAGAATGTGACGATCAGGGAAGCCGTTTCGTCTTCTGCTGCTGACGACGGCAACAACAAATACAACGACGGAGAGGGACCCACTGCCAGAACACTGATTCTGAAGAAGGTGAAAGCACCCGTGTTCGTGCTTGCTCAGTTCTCCAACATGCGCTCCATCAACATCAGTCACTCCGAATTTGGCAAGCTGGTTGGCCTGGCCAGTCCGAGGAACGTTGAGGCAATTCTCATACAGACAAGCAAAATAGAAAGCCTTCGTCCCGACCAACAAGAACAATCTGGGACTGTGGGCTCTCTTGAGATGAATCACGTGGAGATCAGCAGCGTCGAGTCTGACGCTATCTCGTATGGCCGCTTCGAACGAGTACTATTCAAGAACAGTCGCCTGGGGCAGATTCGATCGAACAGCTTCGGGCAGGCCCGCATTGGAATGATACAGTTCCACCACTGCTACATTGGAACCATATCAAGCAATACTTTTTCGGAGACAACATGCGGCCTGATGGAGTTCCAGGGCGGCAAAGTGGGAAGTGTCCACAGCAGAGCTTACCACCTAGCCAGTCTATCGTCACTGCGCATCATTTCAATGGAACTGAAAGAGATTCAGCACAAGGCGTTCGACTTGAACGTTGTCAACGACGTTGTAATCTCTAGCAATCACTTTAGCCAAGAAGTTACACTGGAAGCCGTCGGCTCCATTCGCGCATCTACAGTGGCGTTCACGGCTAACACGTTCCACTGCAACTGCAGCAGCGCGAAGCAGATGGAATTCGTGGAGCTGCTAGCCTATGAGATGGCTTCGTCTCAGCAGCCTGGTGACTGGGACTTCCGGGAAAACAACTGTGGAACACGACAATCGGCCGAAGCTCCATCTGCGTTTCTGAGACGCTGTTCAGCAAGCGGACTCAGCGACGAAAGAGACGTAGTCACCGCAGGACAGCTACGTTGTCACCACTACACCATAGCCTTGGTTTGCTCATGCTCCAGCGGAAGCGCAGCGCTCGACAAGCGAGTTGGTCAGCAACTTCGATTTGACAGAGGTCGAGTGCGCACGGTTCGCATCCAGAACTGTCAACGACTGGACGTGTTGCCTCACTTCTTCGACAAGCACACCTTCCCGAAGATCAACGTCATCACCTTCTCGGGAATACGCCTGTTGTTCCTGAAGGGAGGCACTTTCTCCAACCTGCCGACGTTGAAGCGTCTAGAGTTCAACAGCTGCGAACTCAAGCGATTGGAAAGCGACGCGTTGGCGCTACGTAGCGCCGTCACATACGTGCGATTCCGCGACTGTTTCGTGGAGGAAATCCAGAAGTGCGCCTTCTGTGGAACAACAGCGGCAACAGTTCACTTCAACGCCACGAGAATAGGTCGGATCGACCGACTCGCTTTCAAGAATCTCGACGTGAAAATGTTCCTGGTGTCGAACAGAAGCGACATCCACAGTCTTGCAGTGGACGCCTTCTCCGAGACTGCGCTTCAACTGCTGGTGGTACAAAACTCGACAATTCGATCACTGCACGGCGAAGGCGATGACAACTTCCTGTCGACGCAAGTGTGCATCCAGCAATCTCGCATTTCCTGCACTTGCAACAATCGACGGCTGGCGCTGCAACTGTTGAAGCGGAGTGAGTGTAAGAGAATAGTCGGATCTCCACACAAGATCGGCTCCAGTTCAACGGCAGAAGCGTGGTCGAACGTCTGCCTCTTAGGCTCGGCTGGGTGGAACAAACCCGCGCGGACGCAAGAAGAGAAGCAACAGCAGTCTGCGCCAGCGCTGAAGACCCTCGCAAGGATTGAATGCCCCTCCGCTGGCAACTTGGAAGGGGCCAGAGACAGCAGCGCAAACTTCATCGTGATTTCCCTGTACTCTGCGCATTGGCTATTACTTCTGCTGCAATTACCCTACCTATATCGGTGAATAAACCATCTTGTGTGTACATGTAGAATGTAGATACACACACTCTACGCGCAGCACACCGTTTCCAGACTATCGTTTGCAAACAGAGCAGGCAACGCATGGCAGACATTAGCATCGTAGCAGGCAGAAATTAGCAACTAACCTCAGCACGTCAGCAGATATCCAGCCACCGCCGTAGCATAGCACACCAGATGAACTAGACCCAAAAATAGTAGCGTACACAGAAACAAACGTAAGGTCTCAGTTCTCAAACTTGTCGGTGATTCAACCTATTATTCGCTCGTCGGACAGAGAACGGCCAACTAAACGGCGACTTACAGCGGAGGCCTTTAGAAATTCTAAGCTTAGGCGCACGCAAAGTAGGCTTAGACGCGTCCCCACCGTATCCAAAATTCTAATCAAATATTAGACTTAGGATACTGTAGATGTGCATTCAAATTCAAATTTTGTTGAATTTCTCAGTAGTTCTTCACAGATTAGATGTTCAATCAGCATTTTGAACTTCCAACCACAGACGAAACGTCCATTTCGTGAAATCCGGCAACTACTGTAAAGTGTCTTAGAACGATTGCCTTCGCTGGGAGAGGTTCAGAAACGATTTGCCGGACCTACGCCTATTTTTCGAGCGCCAAGCCTAGAATTCCTAATTTGATAGGAATGCAAATGGCGGGCACAACCCAACATGGCCATTGAAAATGTCTAGCATAGTACCCAAGTCCGCGTCGTGAGTCATCGTCCCTGTACAGTATTGCTTGAATAGTTATCCGCAAACTGAACCCCAATTGTGTTGAGATCCGAGGCGTAATACGGAAACAGGAAGCGCCCGGCCCAGTTCATTCTTGTTCGGTTATGCGCTCTTGTCGACAATTGTCTGCCGCAAAAATATGTCGATGGGTGAGCAATAGGTGCTCTGAGTTGAGAGATTGTGTCGAGATCTGAACCAAGTTGAGGGAAAGGAGCGAGAATAAACAGCAACACTGCAACAGCTGCTTCTACCGGCCGGTCTAAATGGCGAATCCCTCCGAGTGCAGCATCAAGGTGTTCTGCCGCGTGCGGCCGCTCAACGAGAGCGAAGAGAAGGGCGGCTCGCAGTTCGTCACCAAGTTTCCAGCCAACAGCGATGACTGCATCAATATTGCGGTGAGTGCAGTGCAGCTGACTTCGCGATCGATTGGACACTTCTGCGCCCGCCACGCTTCCCTATAGTGCTACTTATTGAATTTGCCCTTCGTTCCTGTTCAGGGGAAGGTCTATGTCTACGACAAGGTGTTCAAACCGACTGTTACGCAGGAGGAAGTCTACGTGGCCGCCGCGCATCAGATCGTACAAGGTGCCTTTACTTCGCTTTGCTCGCGGCTAAGCTGCCGCTAATCGACGTCACAAATCATAGTTGCGATTGGTCGCGAGGCTAGGGGGGGGTTCGACCGAGATTTGGGGGGAGGGGGGTAACAAGAACAAGAATCCTGTTCTTGAAGCTCTCCAAAAAATAGCCAAAAAAGCCTAAAAATTGCCATAAAGTCGCCAAAAACGCATATTTTTACTCAATTTTGAAGCAAATTGTACCAAAATGACTCAGAATTGCTCAAAAATAGCGCCGCAGGCGAAAATTTTTGCCAATTTTAGGTCGATTTTTGGGAAATTTCCTGATTTTTAGGAGGGGGGGGGGTACCTGGAATCTCGGCTAGGGGGGGGGGATTAACAAGAATTTCGTTCTTGTTGGCCGTTGGTAGGGGGGGAGTAACCCCCCCTAACCCCCCCCCCCCCCCCAATCGAAACTATGTCACAAATTGCAGACGTGCTGAGCGGATACAACGGCACCGTGTTCGCCTATGGGCAGACGTCGTCTGGAAAGACGCACACCATGGAGGTAGACCACTGCGACGACTGTTTGTTCCAGTGCATTCTTCGAGTGTCGTCGTCACGGTTGCAGGGCGTGATCGGGGACACGGTGAAGCAGGGCATCATTCCGCGCATCATCCAGGACATCTTCAACCACATCTACTCCATGGACGAGAACCTCGAGTTCCACATCAAGGTCTCCTACTTCGAGATCTACATGGAGAGAATACGCGACCTCCTCGACGGTGGGTACTGTACTGCGCTACGCACTGGCACAAGCATTGAAACCGCGCCATTCGTTCAACCGACATTGCTTCCAGTGACGAAGACGAATCTGGCGGTGCACGAGGACAAGAATCGCGTGCCCTACGTGAAGGGCTGCAGCGAGCGCTTCGTCTCCAGTCCAGAAGAGGTGCTCGACACCATCGAGGAGGGAAAGAGCAATCGACACGTCGCCGTCACAAGTGGGTCACAACTTCACTTTGTGTGCTGTTGCACAGTACACTGTGGAAATAGCGTAGCACCTCTATACCAGACATGAACGAGCACAGCTCACGAAGTCACAGCGTCTTCCTGATCCAAGTGAAGCAGGAGAACGTGGAAACCCAGAAGAAGCTCACGGGGAAGCTCTACCTTGTCGACTTGGCCGGCAGCGAAAAGGTGGGCGCAGCGCAGCGCCAAACCGCTTCGTCTGCTGCACTAGTGCCAATTACCTATCGACTTCTTCCCTTCAGGTGAGCAAGACAGGCGCGGAGGGCACGGTGCTGGACGAGGCGAAAAACATCAACAAGTCACTCAGCTGCCTGGGCAACGTCATCGCCGCCCTGGCCGAGGGAACGGTGAGTGCAGCGGACGCAATTGCGCTTCTCTCACTGTATCACTCGCGAGCGCGCATCGTCGTGTTGCGCTTTCAGAAGAGCCACATTCCCTACCGGGACAGCAAGCTGACGAGGATTCTCCAGGAGAGTCTGGGCGGCAACGCGCGCACCACCGTCGTCATCTGCTGCAGTCCCGCCTCCTTCAACGAGGGAGAGACCAAGTCCACGCTGCAGTTCGGACAGAGGTCGTTTCGTCGGAAGTTCCACCCGCTTCTTGTCCCCGGCCGAATCTAATGTCACCAACAGGGCGAAGACGATCAAGAACGTGGTGGTGGTCAACGAGGAGCTGACGGCCGAGGAGTGGAAGCGGCGGTACGAGCGCGAGCGCGAGAAGGTGCTCAGACTGCGCGCCCAGCTCGACGCGGCCACCAAGGAGCTGGAGCGATGGCACAAAGGTCGCGCTATTACAAAAGTGTTTTGATGAAGCTTGTGGGTTGCAACGACAGCCCTCTTTCCAGGCGAGAAGCTGTCGCAGAGCGAGTGGGCCGACCTGGCTGCGGCCGCCAATCAGCTGCTACCCCCAGGAGGAGGGGGAGACGCCAAGACGACGCTGACTCCCTCCGCATCAGACTCCATGATGGCAGCTTCCATGAACGAGTCGGTGGGAGCGCCCGCACTCGCTCCGGCAGCCGTGAGTTCTATCGGCTTCTTGAGAGTTCCAGTAAATGGGCACAGCTAGTGAGATTTCGTTACTTATCCACTGCAGATGATGGGAACCGGAGCTGTGTCAGACGAAGAGCGACTCAAGTACGAGCAGGAGCGGGCCAAGCTCTACCAGCAGCTGGACGAGAAGGCCAGTCAAACTAGTGCTCCTCGCGCGTTGTCCTCAGTACGTCTGACAGCTACACTGCTTCCATTGCAGGACGACGAGATCCAGTCGGCGAGTCAGCTGGGCGAGCGCCTGAAGGAGCAGATGGTGGAGCAGGAGGAGCTGATCAAGCAGTCGAAGGCCGACTACGAGCAGATTCAGGCCGAGATGGGACGCCTACAGGCCGAGAACGAGGTTGAGAACTCACGCTTGAACTCTGGCGCGAACGCGACAGTTTGCGCAGTGGATTTGTGACTCGATCCGTAGCTGACGTTCATAGTTCGAAGTTGTCTTCTGGACAAGCCAACACAGTACAAAAAGTACCGTAGTCCAATCGCAGAGCGAATGGGGCAGGCCAGGCCGTTGCGCTTTGTGGCGGCTGCGCCCACATGTGACTACGGTAGCTGCTTCCCGTGTTGTTGCAGGCGTCCAAGGAGGAGGTGAAGGAGGTGCTGCAGGCGCTGGAAGAGCTGGCCATGAACTACGACCAGAAGCAGCAGGAGGCCGAGATGAAGTCCAAGGAGAGCGAGCAACTAGCGGACGAGCTCAACAAGAAGCTGGTTTGGAAGTACACTTCGCAGTTCGACATAGGCGAACACATTATAAGTGTTTTCTTATCCCAATTCAGAACGCGCTGAACGACGTGCAGGCCGAGTTGGAGCAGATCAAGGAGACGACGGTGGTGCACAAGAGGCGCACACAGGAGATGATGGGCAACATACTGCGCGACCTGGCAGAGGTCGGCGCCATCGTCGGCGCCGACAGCAAGGTTCCCATCCACGCGCTCTCTTGCGCTTTGACAGTAGTAGACAAACGTGTAGGCGCCAACCGGCCAGAGGGGAGGGGGTGGTCTGTGACCTGGACCCTGGAGGGGGGGGGGGGGGGGGGGGGGGGTCAACCGACTAACAAAGTTCGAGCGTTTGTCGAAAATGCCAAGTGTTTTGGGCAAATTGACTAAAAGGTGGTGCCACAGGCGAATTTTTTGTAATTTTTGTGCGCCACAGCCAAAAATTTTTAGGGCGCAGTCCTAGGGGGCACCAACGAGGGGCATTGCAGGGGAGAGTCCTAGGCCGTACAATGGGGGGGGGGCATCCCCTCCCCGCCGGTTACACCTACGGTAGTAGATTACTGTAATCAATCGCACCGTACGCTTCCACGCGTCAGCTGGAGCCCGAGACCCCGGTGGGGGAGAAGAGCGATCGGGTGATCGACGAGGAGTTCACGCGTGCGCGTCTGTTCATCAGCAAGATGAAGGCGGAGATCAAGGGAATGAGTCAGAAGTACAGCCAGCTGGAGACGGGACAGAGCAGTGCTCACGAGCGACTCGAACTGGCCGAGAAGGAACTGAGCGACTGCCGACTCGTCATACAGCAGGTCTGTGCTGCGCTGTGCGCGATGGCGCGTCGCTTAGTGCTCCTTTGGGGGGGGGGGGGGGGGGGGGGGTTCAGAGAAAGTATTTACTCAGAGAAGGCCTATGTATGCAAAATTATTCCGTGGGGCGCAAGCACAGATCCTATTTGAGACTGCCAAATCAACAACATTTGCCTACGCGCTAATCAAGGATGTGGGTGCTAAGTTTTTTCGCCATTTAATCTACGTGTTACCTGGCAGTTTCCTTTCGAAAGGCCTGGACAAGCCGACACGGTACAAGCAGGGTACCGTAATCCAAATTTGAGCGGCGAGTCTGTCCGGCCGTTCATTCCTCTTTCCCTTTGCAGCACGAGGCGAAGATGAAGTCGCTGAGCGAGGGCATCTCCGAGACGGAGGCGAAGAAGCGCCAACTGGAGGAGACAGTCGACAGTCTCAACGAGCAGTGTGCCAAACTCAAAGCCCAAGGTTGTAGTAGTTTGGGAGACGTGCGCACTCGACGCATCTCGGATCCAGTACAATTTGTAGGCGTAAGTGGCGGCGACGCCAAGAAGCTCGAGTCGGAGCTTGACTCGCATCGGGAGCAGCACGCCAAGCAGCTGTCGGCCCTGCGCGACGAGGTCTCCGAGAAGCAGAAGCAGATCGACACGCTCAAGGTCGCTTTCGGAGCTTCACCATGCGCTTCCTTCTACCGTAATCCCTCTCTGTCTTCCAGGAGGATTTGCAGAACCTGGCGCTGGAGAAGGAGCAGCTGCAAGGGGACTACGCGCGCCTGAAGGCGGACGAGGCGGAGAAGGAGCACAAGCTGAAGGAGCTCAGCGTCTTCTCCGACAAGCGCGAGCAGGCCAGGCAGGACCTCAAAGGTCGTTGGATGGAAATGCGCTTCGTGCGCTTCCGACGACAATTGATATTACTTCGTGTGTTGTGCAGGCCTGGACGAGACGGTGGCCAAGGAGCTGCAGACGCTGCACAACCTGCGCAAGATCTTCGTCCAGGACCTCCAGCAGAGGGTCAAGCGCACGCCCACGGGTAAACTACACTACAGATGTGTGCTTCTATCGATTTCGAGTCAACCGTCATTTCCGTCGCTTTCAGGACCGGAAGAGGAGGAGTTCGTGTCCTCGGTGGCTCAACGGCAGAAGGTGTCTTTCCTGGAGAACAACCTGGATCAGCTGACGAAGGTTCACAAGCAGGTGACTCTGAGTCTGATCGATAATTGCGGTCAAATAAGTGGTCTGTACTGTATCGCTAGTTTCCATTGTCTTGTGGCAGCTGGTTCGCGACAACGCCGACCTGCGCTGCGAGCTTCCCAAGCTGGAGAAGCGTCTGCGCGCCACCATGGAGCGGGTCAAGAGCCTAGAAGGCGCCCTCAAAGATGCCAAAGAAGTAGCCATGCGCGACCGCAAGAAGTGGGCGCATTTGGAAGTGAAGCTGACAACCTCACGCGTAGAATGCCGCCTCTCTTGCAGGTACCAAAGCGAGGTGGAGCGAATCAAGGAGGCCGTTCGGCAGCGCAATCTCCAGAGAAGGGGAATTCAGGCGGCTCAGATCGGTGGGTGTTTCTGCGTCTTCAATGCGACGGAAGTACCACCGTATGCGCTCTTCTGCATTTGCAGCGAAGCCCATTCGTCCGGGGCAGCACCCGGTGGTCGCCGGCGGCGGCGCGGCGCACGGCGCGCCGGTTGTGCGACCGGCCAACGCTTCCGCGCATGTCAATCGGGCGTACTGAAGTGTGCAAGCCGAGCGAGATTAGTCGTCGCCGTCGCCGCCACTCACTCACTCGCGGCTGCACAAGCTCTGAGACAGCTTTAAAGGGATCTTTCCTCCTTCGCGAACACACACAACAATCCTAACACAATATTGATGGATGCGGGCCCGTTAGCTACCGTATACCTTTGTCGCCCAAGAAGCTGCGCACTGCTAAGTGTCTGTAAAACGCTCTGTAGAACACGACAGTCGTTCTGCCTCTGTATCTACTCATTTAGTGGCGGATAGATTCTTGGGCGAAAACGTCGTCTTGTTTAGAGACGTTTAGTGTGTCGAACCAATGTCCGGCGCGTTTGCGACGGTTTCCTATGCGTTTCCAAATGTGGATGGGTAGGATTTTCACATTGGGCTTTCTCGCGAGGCGTTCGTCTCGCCGTTTTACCGCCGCCGGCCTATGCGAATTTGCGCGATTTGGTCCCCTGAATTTACTCATTTGTCGCGTCGTTTTGAAATTGGCCTGTGCGTGATTTTAACCGGATGGAAGGTGTGGTGGGCATATTGTGGCCCTCGGTAAAGGCTAGTAGTGCAACAATTCCCGCTATTTATTCTTCCATTCTTGAGAAGCTGCTCTGAATGAAGGTTGTACTCGCCCTCTGCGCTCCACTAGGTGTGCCGCTTCTGTTCCCACACTGCAAATCTCAGCGTCGCTTCTATCCCGTGCGACTTCGTGAAACGGTCCGATTGTCGTTAGGTAACGCCATGGTAAGGCTTTGTTTGTGGTGAAAACGTTCCCCTTTCTTTCCCTCTTTACGCGTCGTCGGAACGACAACTTGTGATGATGAACAGGCGCCGCCGCTTCATGTGTCAGCCTGCTGTGGTGTGTGGTTGTCGAGTCAGCGTTTCGTTTCCGTGTCTCACTCTCCCCTCTGCATTCTGATACAGTCGTGTCGTTTCATGCGCTTCTCGGTAGTAGGTGGTCGAGCGCGTCTAACTGAAGCCACTGTGCGCTCTGTCCTTTGGGCTTTACCTCTTCTTACCGTCGGAATAAACTTCGCACGTTGTCTTCGATGACTTCCTGCCAATTCACTGGTTCGCCTGTGATCTACCGTACTCCAAGCTCCAACTACTGTAGCCACCGATGTACATATTGTATAGCAGCGTCGACAAGGGTTGGCGAAGACAGTGAAGAAACGGTAGAGAAAGAGTGTGGTGACATGGCGTTCCCGTGGAGGCAGTCCGGCATCAGCTACATCCGCTACTCGCAGCTGGCCGCCCAGCTGGTGCGCCGCTGTCTCAAGGTCAGAGTGGAAAAGCTTCCCATTGGTCGGCAGCTAATGCGGTATTGACATTTGGAGCTCTTCTTCTTCAGGCGGAGCCGAAGGCTGAGGCGATGAAGCGCCAGGTGGCGTCGCAGTTCAAGATCACGGCCTGGAAGGACGGCAAGCCAATCAAGGCGGAATAGGAGAGATCCCAGATTAGAGAATCGATTTTCTCTAGGCGCTCGTCGTCGTCAACATATGTAGTGATCCTGATCGTTAGAGCTATTAGTGTTGGGGTTCTTAGCTTCGTTGGATGCTTGTTGCCGTTTGTCGATAGGAGGTGACTTGTTCCTCTGTAGCGAGTGTTGTGACGGGGTTTTGGCGGCGGCGTCAGACGAAAGAAAGAGAACTGACGTAGAGAGATCCCTCTCGCCCTGTCTCTGTAGCGAAGTCTCACTGAAGTGGAGTGGACGTAGCGGCCGGTTAGGTCACGAGATGGCGACCAAAGCAAACATACTGCTCATCGAAGGCGCTGGTCGCTCGGTGACGTTGCTTGTTTGCTCGCCCACTACGCAGCTACGCCCGTCTTTTCGCCGCCGCTCAACGTCTAATGACGCGGTCTTTTGACCAGTGGTCATTCAGTGGTCAGTGTAAAGAGCAGATCCAAAAGCATCATCAACGCGTGTGCAGATACGAAATGTTGCTTCTCTGATCGCATCGTAATCGCCAGAAATCGCAACAGCAAACGTGCATGTATTCACCTGAAGACTGCCGGAGTAACTAACTTGAACACGTACCTAACAGGTTACGGTAAGGACATCAATTCTGTGCGTTACCGTCCCCGCCCGTAAACGATACAGGTATCGTCTGTCTTTGCCACATGGAACTAGCGAAAGAGGAACGTTGTCAAGAGGGCAAAGTTGTTTAACGAAGCGCTCAGTCAGTCGGGCGCTATTTTCGCAGCAGCTTGAGGAACGCAGCTGTCTGGGAACGCTGGCGCGGCCAGTCGCAGCGCGCGATGAATAGGTAAGTCTATCGGCCGAATCGCTAGTCTCAGCCTCCTCAAGGGCCTCGTCGGCTGTCGTCGGACAGTTGACCGGTCGTGTTGTGGACGCGAGCGACGCGCCTGGGACCGTGTCGAATTGTTCCTATTTGCCCTTTGTCTTGGCTCTACTGCGACTGTCTGTGTGGGTCGGCCGCTGGCTCGCCCGTTCAACAAGTATCTTCTCGTGCCGCCCCTTACGCCACCGGGCGCAACAGAAGCTGACGTACGTACGACGACTGCGGCGGCCGGCGCGCGATCTCTTCGGTATTAGAGGCGGAGGGCAGGCGGCGGCTTCGACAGTTTGAGGGCGGCCGTCGGCGACTTTACTCGGTAAACAACTGGGGCAGCTTTCTCGTCCCTCGGCTACCGTGCGCGCAGCCGGATACTCGAAGCTTCGCGGCGGTCACTGGCCATCTTAGAGAGGGAGGGAGGCAGGGCTCGCGCAGCTACCGACTATCGAATCTGAGGAATGGCCGGACCGACACGGTGAAGGCACGAGAGAGTTGCCGTCGCATTTCCAACTGACGACAAGAAGAGACGGCGGGCGCGCGCGCGAGAAAGTGTCGACCGCTCATTTGGCTGCTGCGCCCCTGTTTTGGCTTCCTTATTCCAGTCACTTCAGTCAGTCAACCGAGGGAGGGCGCCAGCTGGTATAAGCAGGTACACTTGACCGGCCGCCGAAGTTACGGTAGCCGTTCTGCATCGCCGGTCAAGCGGTGCTCCAGCGGCCTCGGACCGCCGGCTCTCAATAGGTCTGCCGTGCGCTCTTCGGCGCGTCACGAATCCTCGCCATGATACTGCGGTTGCCTTCAAGTGTTGTCGCCTGCCTTTGGGCAGCTCTTCTTTCCTCAGGTTCGCGATTTGAAAGTGATGGCGCCGTTTATGCGCAATCGGTACATTGATCGCTTCCAACTGCCCCAACCATTGCAGCGCTAGCTTCAGCGGAGCACAAGAGGCCATGGTGTCATCTTGGAGACCAGTGCTCTGAGTGTGATCTGCGCTATGTTGACGGAGCCCCATGTTCCGAAGAAGACGACGCCAGTGTTGCCTACTCACTCCTCCACTGCAACGATGACACACAGTAAACATAGGATGAATTCGTTATTACTGTGGAGGTACATACAATAGTACTACCGTCATTCGCCACAGGTTGATCGAGGCGAACGAAAGTGGGTTCCTTCTCTGCGACGTGTCTACCAGGTAGCATTTCATGAAATCAGTCATTCAAGTGAAAGTTTTATATCAACTCAATAATGTTTTGTAGCAAGCTGAGAACAGAACTCTGCGCGACCATCAATGGCGTGCCGATGTTCTTCGACGGCCGATTCGGCTGCGTCGACCCCACCGCTAGGCAGTACCGCCAAACGGCAGGCGAGTTACAGCAGAACGGGGCGCTTTCGAAGCATGCCAATTCCAACGTAACTGCTCTCTTGTCAGGCGGCGGCCGAGTGGGCGACGTGTGCGTCTTCAACACCGACTGTCTGACCGGCATGTACTGCAGCACGGGCATCTGCACCTGCCTTTCGGACTACGTCTCCAGGGATTCCTACTGCTACGCCAGTGGGTCTAATCAGACTACACAAATGGCGACGTCGTGAGCAGTGATCACACTAATCCTTTCCCATTCTGCAGAGGTGAACCCTACGGAGTCCGGCTGCACCTACGACGAGCAGTGTTCGGCCGTCTGGCCCGACGCCACTTGTCTGAATCCGGGCTCTCTGACGGGCACCTGCCAGTGTCCCCAGGGGCCGCCCAATCTGCCCAACCCCTCGCACAGACCGGTGCAGACGCGCGACGGCTTTGTCTGCGTCCGAGCCATCACCGACAACGGCGAGTGACCGGGCCTTGCGAGTCAGCAGTGACGCAGGGAAGGGATGGAAAGACGAAGTCGTCTTTCAATTACTGCAGGCATCGCCACCCGAGTGGCCTGCCCCCTGCCGGACGGTCTGGACGACACAGACACGCCAACGCAAGTACTCTTCGATCCCGGAGTGGCAGGGATCCAGAACGCGGCCGTCTGCACCCCGGGGGTCCAGGGCTTCAACGGCGGCCAGGAGTGCACGGTCACCATCGGCGGCAACGTCGTCTACCTGGGCGATCTCTACGACTGCATACCCCTGCAGTCGGGCGTCGCCGGCGGCGTCCAGCCCCTGCCCGACACCGCCCTCGGATACTGCTGCCCCAACAGAGGTCGGTACATACTTGGTACAGTAGTGATAGTGCGGGTCTGGATAACTCTTGGAGGCGTTCTTCTGCGCAGTATATTAACTGTTGGGGAAAACCAGGCAAGTCGTCCGGGGGACGCAGTATACTCCACAAATTTAAACTCCTACGCACGGTGACTCCTCTGCTGTTGTGGCCTCCTGACACTCTCAATCGCAAAAGCAATGCTGAATTCGTGATCTACATCCCAAAATACCCCAGAATCGACATACAACACCCCTAACTTCCTATGGACTCGCAGAACCAAAATTCTGCACTTGGGGTACGGTAGCATGCGAATTCGTCACAGGTACGCTTAAACATCATCTAAACGCTAAACGAAGGCCAAATTCGTAATCAGCGCCCCCGAAAACCCCGAAATCGAGTATAATGTCGCGAAAGTCGACCCGACACCCAATGTTCAAATGGACGCGGCAGGGTTACTGTAGCTCTGCAAATGTGCCAAAAACACTTTTCTGGACCAGATTTCAACGTAGAATCGTTTGAAACCACTTTTGGAACGATTCGGCAACGCATTCGAGGGCTATAGACGCCGAAATGCGAAAATCGCAATTTTCGACCCCGGAGTCGAAAAAGTCGCAGTGTAAGAAAGTTTTTTGTGTTTCACCCGATTTTCCCCGTTCATGGCTCATTCGATAGAGGACATCTGGGAAGGAGCACCAAAAGCGGTCTCGCCGCTCTAGCTGCTACCTAGCTCGCACAGCAACCCGTCAAAGTCGACCCGGGGCCAAAATTCACGAATTTTTCAAATTTGGCGCCAAAATGGGTCCCGCAGCGATCCAATTCTTTTTTTCCACCCTCGGCCCTATCGAGTACTACAACATATCAAAAGATAGTATATACCATTATATGCAACTTTTTCGAGTTCTACCTTGTTTAACCCATTTTCCAGTACTTTGAAAACTTAAATTTTTGAATTTCCCGCCAATGGGGTCCCGGAGCTTGACCCCGTTTGGTGTCCACCCTGCCCACCCACTAGGCCTACCCAGCGCAAAAGACCGTTTGGAAATCGGCCGCTTCACGCGCGAACGCCATCCGGTCCAAATTACTGCGTTTCGCGCACAATCGCTATATACTCCACACTTTTTGTGGAGTATAACTACATTCAATGTACATGTGTACCTACCCTCCAGCCGATGAAGTATTTCTACAAAACCATCGATCATGCCTAGTTTCGTACATACAATATTTGGTTCATGCAGTTTCCACCTTATGATACTTACTCCTTCTTCTTATTATACTCCTTCTCTTACCAGACGCAGACAGAAAGGAAATTCTCACTGCGCTTAGAATGGCTTACTATCTCCTACGGAGTTTAATTCGGTCTAATTGTGTCAAAACGTTTTAACAAATGTTAAACAGAGGCTCAATCAACCAATGCCGCGTTGCAGCGTTCACCTGCGCGCAGCCCCCTCGGGCGGCCACTGGAACGGGCAACTTGGTGCGCTGGTTCTACAACTCGGTGACGCGCAGCTGTCAGCAGTTCCTCTTCGATCCCACCAGCGACGACCCCAACAACATCGGACCCAACAACTTCCTCACTCTCGACCACTGCGAGTCCTACTGTCTGGACAGTGAGTGGCGACACATGTACATTGCTGACGCTTTGCGACGACCGATAAGAATACAAATACAGCTGTATACCTACATACCTACATACCGTAAATCCTCCAATAAGCGCCTCGGCCGCTTAGTTTTTTCAACCTACTGTATGTACCTCTAGACGGGGCTTATTGGAGGGGGCGCCTATTCGAGGGGGCGCTCATTAACTCGACCCCTCCAGAAAATTTCCAGTTGATTTCACATTTTGGTGTACATTTGCATAGATTTTAGACTGAAACTGTTGAGGTACGGATCAAAATGCCTACAATTAGTCGTTGTGCTGCCATAGATAGCCAAATTATGTGTTAGGAATGGTCACAGACCACATACGGTAGTGTTAGCACTACTGGTGCCTGCAAAAGGTGGGCGATTATTGGAGTGAGGGCGCTTACTTTTTCAATCTTTTTCTAGGAGGGGCGCTTATTCGAGGGGGGGAGGGCGCTTAATGGAGAATTTACGGTACTACATACAAACAGTAGCTACATACACCTCTTCCCCTCAGCGTGTCGTCGCGGCTCGCCGCAGTACACGACGACGTCGAATCCGTTCGAGGCGAACCGGCCGCTGGTCTGCACCACGACGGCCACCTGCAACGCCGACTTCGACTGCGTGGCCGTCGGCTCGCGCAACTGGTGCTGCCCCAGGACGCGTAAGCGATTGGCGAAGTTTCAAGTTTCAGGTTGGCGCCCTAATAATGGGCTACGTCGTCGTCGCTTTCAGAGTACGTGTGCGGTCCCAACGGCGGGCGCGCCTACAACAACGCCAACTCTGTGCGGCCGGCGACCGGCTTCGATCCCGGCTTCAACGGCGCCCAGAATAACAACGGCGCCTTCCCAGTGGACGCGGCCACCACCTTCGACCCCGAGACGCGCTTCTTCTACAACGACCAGACGGGCCAGTGCGAGCAGTTCACCTACAACGGCGCCGGCGGCAATCTCAACAACTTCCAGACCAGAGAGTTTTGCGAGGACTACTGCTCCAGACGTCCGTTCTAGTGATTTCCTATGAGTCTGGCCTTGTCACAAAACGTGGCTTCCCCCCTGCCGCTTCAGTGCAGTGCGACCAAGGGAATCCGCTGCGTCTCAATAACGTCGACTTCCAGCGCTGCCAGTCCGACTCGGACTGTCCCAACTCGCACGAGTGCAGCACCTCCGGCAACAACGTCTGCTGCCCCAGACCGAGTATATATGCGTCTTCTTTCGTTCGACGGTGTCTAGTCGACTATTGATTCCAATCGTTCCTCTTCAGCCTTCGTCTGCACTCAGCCCCAAGAGATCGGCAACTGCGACCGCAACGTCCAGCGCTACTACTACAACGCGGAGACGAACGAGTGCGAGCTCTTCTCCTACACGGGCTGCCTGGGCAACGACAACAACTTCGAGACGCTCATCGACTGCCAGAACTTCTGCCGCAACGTCGATCGTAGGCGCTTGCAATGCGCAAATGGGACGGAGGGTTCTTCACAGCAAGTTTGTGACTTTCAGCGGAGCCGCGCTGCATCCAGGGCGAGGCGTTCCGCGACTCCGACGGCGAGTACTTCCGCTGCAGCACCTCGGGCGGCTTTGGTACCAACTGCCCCTCCAACTACGAGTGCTACTACGACGGCACGCGATACGGCTGCTGCCCCTCCAGATGTACGTGAGCAGTTTCGCGAAAGAAGATAGAGAATTTTAGGATTGGGACATAAAACACTGTAACTACGCGTTTGCAGCCTACACTTGCTCGCTGTCGTCTGACCGCGGCGTGCAGTGTGGCACAGGGACGTCCTTCCGTTTCTACTACAACACTCAGAGTCAGACGTGTGAATCGTTCGAGTACAGCGGCTGCGACGGCAACTCCAACAACTTCCCCAACAGAGACGACTGCGAGGTCTACTGCGGCGTCGGAGGTAAACAAACACACACAAGGATAGTTTAGTTTAATTAGATTAAATTAGATTTGATTTACTTCAAATAAATTTGATTTAATTTAGTTTAACATAATTTAATTTGATTTAGTTTTATTTAATTCAATTCAATTCAATTCAATTCAATTCAATTCAATTCAATTCAATTCAATTCAATTCAATTCAATTCAATTCAATTCAATTCAATTCAATTCCAATTCAATTCAATTCAATTCAATTCAATTCAATTCAATTCAATTCAATTCAATTCAATTCAATTCAATTCAATTCAATTCAATTCAATTCAATTCAATTCAATTCAATTCAATTCAATTCAATTCAATTCAATTCAATTCAATTCAATTCAATTCAATTCAATTCAGTTCAATTCAATTCAATTCAATTCAATTCAATTCAATTCAATTCAATTCAATTCAATTCAATTCAATTCAATTTAATAATAATTTAATTTAATTTAATTTAATTTAATTTAATTTAGTTTAATTTAGTTTAGTTTAATTTAATTTATTTCAATTTAGCTTAATTTAATTTAATTTAGTTAATCTAATTTGATCTAGTTTAATTTAGTTTAATTTAATTTAATTTAATTTAATTTAATAATACATATTTAATTTAATTTAATTTAATTTAATTTAATTTAATTTAATTTAATTTAATTTAATTTAATTTAATTTAATTTAATTTAATTTATTTTAGTTTAGTTTAGTTTAGTTTAGTTTAGTTTAGTTTTATTTAATTTAGTTTAATTTTTATTATAGTTATATATTATATTTAGTATATTATAGTTATATTATAGTTATATATTATAGTTTATATATTTAGTTTAATTTTTATTTTAGTTTAATTTAATTTAATTTAATTTAATTTAATTTAATTTTAATTTAATATAGTTTAATTTAATTTAATTTAATTTAATTTAATATATACATATTTAATTTAATTTAATTTAATTTAATTTAATTTAATTTAATTTAATTTAATTTAATTTAATTTAATTTAATTTAATTTAATTTAATTTAATTTAATTTATTTTAGTTTAGTTTAGTTTAGTTTAGTTTAGTTTAGTTTAGTTTAGTTTAGTTTAGTTTAATTTAATTTAATTTAATTTAATTTAATTTAATTTAGTTTAGTTTAGTTTAGTTTAGTTTAGTTTACCGTAAATCCTCCAATAAGCGCCCTGGGCGCTTATTTTTTCAACCTACCTCTAGGGGGGGCGCGTATTGGAGGGGGGGCGCTTATTCGAGGTGGGCGCTTATTAACTCGACCCCTCAGGAGTGCCAAAATTTCACCAAAATTCTCCGTTGCTGACACATTTTTGCGCACATCTGCATAGATTTCAGACTGACACTGTTTGATCAGAATACCTGCAATTAGTAGCAGTGCTGTCATATGTAGCCAAAACTTGTGTTAGGAATGGTCGCAGAGCACGTATGCTAGTGCTAGTGCTGCTGGTACTAACAAAAGGTGGGCGCTTATTGGAGGGGGGGCGCTTATTTTTTCAACCTCCCTCTAGGGGGGGCGCTTATTGGAGGGGGGGCGCTTATTCGAGGGGGGGCGCTTATTGGAGGATTTACGGTAGTTTAGTTTAGTTTAATTTAATTTATTTATTCTATTTTACTTTGTTATAATTTTATTTGGTTAAATTTAATTTGGTTTAATCTGATCTAATCTATTTTAATTTAATTGGGCTTACTTTACTTAGCGTAACTTGATGTGACTTAACAAAATTTTATGTAATTTAATGAAATTTTAGTTAAATTGTTCTTAGTTTAAATTTAGTTTGACTTAACGTAATGCAATTTGTCGATTTCAATTTTGATTAAACTTACGTAACTCAACCCAGCATAACTTAACTTAATGTAACGTAACGTCACAAGCCTAACATAACTTAATTTAACTTGACTCTGCAGGCTACTGCTTAACCGGAGACTAAACAGAAGCTTACCTGCATTTCGTTCTTCTCCAAAATTTCAATTCAATTCAATTCAATTCAATTCAATTCAATTCAATTCAATTCAATTCAATTCAATTCAATTCAATTCAATTCAATTCAATTCAATTCAATTCAATTCAATTCAATTCAATTCAATTCAATTCAATTCAATTCAATTCAATTCAATTCAATTCAATTCAATTTAATAATTTAATTTAATTTAATTTAATTTAATTTAATTTAATTTAATTTAATTAATTTATTTGATTTAATTTATTTAATTTATCTAATTTAATTTAATTTAATTTAATTTAATTTAATTAATTTAATTTAATTTAATATAGAATTTAATTTAATTTAATTTAATTTAATTGTATCAATTAAATTTTTTGTTTTAATTTAGTTTAATTTTGTCTATGTCACTTCAATTTACTTTAATTGAATTGAATTTAGTTTAGTTTAATTTAATTTGTGTTAAGTTAACTTGTTTTGTTTTAGTTTAGCTTAATTTTATTTAGTAATTAAATTAAATTAAATTATTAATTAAATTTAATTTAATTTAATTTAATTTAATTTAAATTAAGTTTCATTTAGTTTGTTTACTTTATTTATTTTATTTCATTTTATTTTATTTATCTTATTTTAGTTAGTTTATATACTTTAACTTAAGTTAATTTTATTTGGCACCGACCTGTTATAATTTTATTTGGTTTAATCTAATCTAATTTATTTTAATTTGATTGGGCTTACTTTACTTGCTTTAGTTTGATTGAGCTTAAAAAATTTTATGTAATTTAATAAAATTTTAGTTAAATTGTTCTTAATTTGACAAAATCTTATTTAACTTTATGCTCTTGTCTTAACTTTGAATTTTGATTAAACTTACGTAACTCAGCCCAGCATAACTTAACTTGCAATGTTACGTAACGTCACAAGCCTCAAAATTAACGTAGGTTACTTTTGCGCTGTAGGCCGCTGCTTAACCGGGGACTAAACAGAAGCTTACCTATCTGCATTTCGTTCTTCTCCAAAAGGCTGTCCGTTCGGCGGCCGTCCCTTCAACGAGGACGACGGCACTCGTCGCATCTGCTCCACGTCCGTGGCCTGTCCCTCGACCCACGAGTGCACGCTGGTGACCTCGGGAGGGGGCGCCGTCAACTACTGCTGCCCCACTCGCTCCTACATCTGCTCGCTGCCCCCGCAGCAGGGCGACAACTGCGGACGCACCACCACCACCCGCTACTACTTCAACCGCAACTCCCGCCAGTGCGTCTCCTTCAGCTACAGCGGCTGCGACGGCAACGGCAACAACTTCGCCACACTCTCCCAGTGCAGCAACTTCTGCAACTCTGCCGGTACCATTTGAGAGGGTACTTTCAAGGGAGGGGGTACCCAACTCGTGTCGCTTTGCAGCGTGCTCGGCCGGCGAAGTGGTCTACGTGAACCCCAACAGCCAGGCGCCCATCAGCTGCAATCAGGCGCTGCAGAACAGCTGCCCGCCCAACTACGCCTGCGTCTACGACAACCTCGCCGACAACAGGGTCTGCTGCGGCTCCACCGACATGGGTAGGCTTGTTCGCTTCTGTCCAGCCACCATGAGCTGCGCTTTTGTGTTGCGACTCTGTGACTAGTATCTTTGTGGTGCACCAATAATCTGCTCAGGCGTCTGTCCTGTGGGCGAGAGCGCCTACATTGACGCCCTGACGCTGGGCGTGCGCGAATGCCTGATCAACGTGGAGAACAGCTGTCCTCAGGGCTATCTTTGCCGCTTCAACGTTCTCCAGAACAAGTACTATTGCTGTCAGACCAACGCCGATCGTGAGTCTTGAAATGAATCTTCCCGACGACGTATTGACAGGGCGTCTATCGCTCCCTTGTTCTACAGGCCTTTGCCCAGCCGGCTACGGTCTCTACAACGACCCGGGCACTCAGCGGCCCATCAAGTGCGTCATGAGCAATGTCGTCAGCGTCTGTCCCACTGGCTACTCCTGCAAGTCGGGAGTGGAAAATTCTTTCCAGGGATACTGCTGCACCAACAATCGTAAGCGTCTGATTATCAGGCCGTGCACGAAGCACACGCCACTGTTAGCACTAATGTGTCCTTCAGCCATCTGTCCCGACGACGCCGACTACTACGTGGACGCGTCGACCAACAACCCTCGCAGTTGCCAGGTTGGCGCCTTCATCGGCTGCCCCAGTGGATACTCCTGCGTCTCCTCCATCCTTGGGTCGACGCAGGGCTACTGCTGCGAAACGACCGGAGTCGCCGTCACCGGTAACCAACCGGCTCAAATTAGCTAGCTAATCAGATCAGAAAGTGATTCTCTCTGATTGCTGTTCTCTTCAGACGGCTGTCCGCCCAACAACTACGTCTACATTCTGAACGGTCAAATTCAGCCGTGCGACCCTTTCAATCCTCTCAACGCTCCCTGTCCCACCGGTTACAATTGCCAGTTCAGCGCCTCCAATCAGCGCTACCAGTGCTGCGGCCAGAACCCGCTCATCAACCAAGTGACCACGAGACCTCAGAGTGCGTCCACGAAGCGGCGAAGCTTGGAAAGAAGTAAGAGACATAATAGACGTGTTTGCACTTCAGGCGACGGCTGCCCGGACGCCCAGGTCGCCTATCTGGAGCCGACGACCAACTCGCCCCGCGTGTGCGCCGCCGGCGGCGACAACTGCCCCGTCGGCTACTTCTGCCAGTTTTCGAGCGAGAGGAACCAGTTCCAGTGCTGCGGTGTCAATGCCGGCTGCCCCAACAGCCAGGTGGCCTTCGTGAGCATCAGCGGAGAGCCAGCGCAGTGCTCGCCCGACAGCGCCATTTGCGCCTCCGGCTTCTCCTGCCAACCCACAAGAACGGGCCGCTATGTCTGCTGCACCATCGGGCAGACGGCGCCGCCGCTTCCTCTGCCGGCGCTGCCGCCGCCTGCGCCCGTCTTGCCCATTCCCGTGTCGCGCAAGACCAAGCCAGACAAACCTCCTGGTCAGCTGCGCTGGTAGTATTTGAACCAGCAAGACGAGCGTCTATAACGATCCCTTTCTCTCCTTCAGTGTCCTGTGGAGAGAACGAGGTGCTGGTCGACGGCCGCTGTCTGGCCAAGGCCAACCCAGGCGGAGCCTGCACCAGCACCGCCCAGTGCCAGGGCGAGTCGAGTTGCCGCGAAGGGCGCTGTCAGTGTTCCCCTGGACAGGTGGCCATCAACAACGTCTGTCAGGCGCCACCCACCACCGTTCCGCCTCCCACAGTGGCCACTCCGTTTCCAGGTACAGAGTTTGAACTGGAATGACGAGTGTAGTAAAAGTTTCAAGTAGCGAGATACTTTCAGCGCCGAATCCTTGTCCTCCCGGCCAAGTGGCCTACGCGGAGAACGGCGTCTCCAAGCCCTGCGCCGGCAACGGCTTCGTCTGCCCCTCCAGCTACACCTGTACCTACTCGGCCAGCCGCAACAACTACTTCTGCTGCAGACAGAGCTTCGGTGCGCTGTTCACAATGGCTGTAGCTAGCTAAGTCGAGTTCTGTCTCAGCGACGCGAGCTTCAGGCGGCGGCGTCAACGGCTGTCCCAGCGGCGCGCCCTACCTCTATCCGGGGACGCAGTCGCCGCTCATCTGCCAGCCGGGCAGCCAGTACAGCTGTCCCGCGCGTTACGAGTGCCTGCGCAGCACCAGCAACCCTGCGGAGTTCCAGTGCTGCTCAATCGTGACCAGCACCCGCCGCCGACCCAGCAGCATCTACTCGGCGGCCGTCAACCAGGCAGGCGCCAACTACTCGGCCAACGCCTTGAACAGCGCCGACGGACGCTTCGTCGTCTACCCCAGGCCCAAGCAGAACCCCTGGAATGCGGGAGTCACTCTGCCGACGGCCGCGCCAACGCCTGCAGGTACGTAGATGAAGCTTAGGTACTCAGATTGGAAGTTGATATGGAAGCAGACGTCGGGCACAACAAATGTACTCCAAAACTGTCCTCGTTCTTCAGTGCCGTGCGCTAGCTTCCAAGTCCAGGTGATCAGGACGATCAACGGCCGCAAGGTGGCCAGATGCGGTGAGACTGCTTTTATCGTTGTCGTGGTCACAGAGAAGTCACATGTTGAACGAGTGCGCGGCGTGCTTCAGAGACGAACTGTCCTTCGCACCAGTACCCAGTGAACGGCATCTGCGTCGACGTGCCCTCCAACTCAAGATACAACGACGACCCCGCAGGTTTGCGCTTGCATCATACTGCGCACCATATTATTTCAGTTACGGTAACTACAAAATTCAGTCTACTTTTCCCATACTTGATTAACCAATTTTAGACGACTCGCCAGCAGACGCTCAACTGGAATCCTGATGCGCAAACTGTGTTTCTGATGTACCCCCCGAAACGGCAGATACATACAGTGTATGATTGTTGGATGCTACTTAGAGAGACGCGAGTAGTGGATTGGACTCCTTCTTGTCATCCTCTATTCAGTGTATTCGTAAGCACAGTTTGTTTGTGCTCCACTGTCGTTTGCGTGTCTGCGAGGTACTATACTGTGTATGCTACTAAGATGGTACGAAGAATATTCTGGTTTCGATTCTGCGCTGCTTGGGCAAACGATCTACGCAACGCGCTCTATGTATGTATGAGTACGTAGACAACCAACAGTGACTCAAGCACCAAAGAGCATTCGTCGCCACCACTTCCGTGTGTCGCACAGACTGACTTAGCTGCATGCATTGACTCTGTGCGAGCTGAGTGCGCGCAGCGCGACTCTACTCACTTTGGTCAGCTCTGTTCGCGGACGTCAGCAAACAGACGTGCTACGCTGACGACGACGACGACGACGACGACGGCGCCGATGACGAGGCGCCTTCTGGTGAACGAAGTCGGCGCTTGAGGCACGCGTGCGAGCGGAGCGGGAGTTAGTTCCTGTTTGTCTTGTTGCGCGCGCGCGAAGCTGCTGCCCGAGATGACGAGATATCTGGGCCGATTGGGGATTAGAAGGCGACAGATTTGTCTGTCGGCGACGGCGCCTTCGGCACACGCGTGAACTTGCGCCGTGGCGCCGTCCGTCTGCGCTTGCTCGACAAACAGCCGGCGGCCGCTCTCGTGCCCAAAGAGACTTGTCACAAGCACCCTTCACCCCAGCCTCGACTGCGGACACCCTCGAACAAAGCTAAAGTCCGTTCAAAAATAATGAGAACTGGAGGTTTTTCGGCTGGCTCCGTGACCTGTTTCAAGGTAGGTGCGCGATAGGGGTACCAATCGATAGAGTATGGAGAGTGGGTTTGCACCATGCGTGTTTTACGAAAATTACGCAACACGCACAGAAAACAACGCTCACTGAAAAAAATCGACTTTTTCAATACGTGACCGATTTTTCTCATTTCAATTGCATTTTGTAGATTAATATGTCCTTATTGAGTGTGTAAAATTTGGCGACCCTAGCTCGACGCATAAGAAAGTTACAGCGATTCTCCCGACCCCTACTTTTTTAAATCCTTAACAAATTATAAAAATCGTCGCAAAAAATTGCCAAAACTCTGTAACTTGCGAATGGCTTGACCGATCTTGCTCATATTTGGACAGCGTATGGGCGGCATATAGGACCAGCTTCAAACCAATCGACGGCCTAACAACCCCTACATTTCTTGAGCAGCGGTCATTTCAAGACGCCGTCGCGGAAAAAGGGAACTGGGTGGGGACTGGGTATATTTTTTAATCGGAGACGGCCAAACTGCAATGCGCTGCGTAGGTACCCATACCCTCTAATAGTGTGCTAAGTATCGCCGAGATTCCTCAATCGTCACGAAAGATATTCGCAAAAGAAGATTTTTTCCTTGTCTGGCGAGCGCTGTAATTTTTCCACTTTAGTTGATTGGCTGCAACTTTTTGCCTGGTAGGACTAGCTAGCTCTGGTTTTTTTTATTCGATGCGTCGTTCGTTTTTCAACATTTTTGTTGGTTACGACTATGCTCGAATTCTGCTGCTATCAGGAGCTACGGTGCCACCAAGCCAATCGGAAACATCTACTAATATCGTTACACTGAGGCCAAAATCGCACAGTATCTCAGGAACCAATAATGTAGCGCACACATCGGCGCATCGATTGGTACACAAATAAAGTCACTAGCACTAGCCAGCAACAAGCTATGGCCAGAAAACGGCAGCTCCAAAATTTGGGTGGCAAAACGGCCAATTTGGCGTTTCTAGCAGCATATTTGAATGGCTGCTGTCCGCAAAGTTTTGGATCGATAGGTCTGATATTTTACACGAAGGTAGTCCTATATGTCTACCATACGCTGTCCAAATATGAGCAAGATCGGTCGAGCCATTCGCAAGTTACAGAGTTTTGGCAATTTTTTGCGGCACTTTTCAAAATTTGTTAAGGATTTAAAAAAGTAGTGGTCGGGAGAATCGCTGCAACTTTCTTATTCGTCGAGCTAGGGTCGCCAAATTTTACACACTTAATAAGGACATATTAATCTATAAAATGCAATTGAAATGAGAAAAATCGGTCACGTATTGAAAAAGTCGATTTTTTTCAGTGAGCGTTGTTTTCTGTGCGTGTTGCGTAATTTTCGTAAAACACGCATGGTGCAAACCCACTCTCCATACTCTATCGATTGGTACCCCCGCCGCGCACCTATCTTGAAACAGGTCACGGAGCCAGCCGAAAAACCTCCAGTTCTCATTATTTTTGAACGGACTTTAGATCCATCTCGACATCATACCGTACTCAAAACTCC